>JAVKPL010001319.1:0-135000 GCA_032173675.1 Gastrolobium villosum | reverse complement strand
ATGGGATTGGGAGCATGATGACTTATGGAGTTTAACTCCAATATAAATAGGTTAGAGAGGGGACCTAACCAATAACCCAGAAAAGAATCTGTATCCACTGAGTCCACCCATCATGGAAAATTAGGGTCACACTAAAGCCTACACTACTGCCCAATTAGGCCCAATAATAAAAGATGTCAAAAACCCAATTCAATGTAATAACAATAGGCTAGTTACAATAATAATATTGGAATATCCATTAACTCAATTAATTTTAAATTACAAAATTAATTAATTAATATTGCCCCGTAAAATATAAATTCTAAAAGCTTCCACTTGTAAGTCTAGAAAATGAAACCGCATAGTAAGAATTGAGAGTATTTGTGGTAGCCGTGTCCATCTATTTCTTCCTTTTAGAAGATGCCACATGAAGAAAAAATAAAATTTCTCTCTCTTCTATGCAAGTAAGTCAAAAAATATTCATTTTTTAATGATTTGGATCTCTGAATCATAGATGATCGTAACCCATATTAAATATTTCGGTAACAATTGATCTCACATGCAAACTCACTCACGCAACCTGGCTAGCCTTTCGCTACGTGTAATGCGAGACAGAGCGAACACTTTCTGTGCACTTTTGAATTTGGTTGAGTGAAATGCAAAACAAAAAATTTCTAGCTAAAATCAGGGGCTATTTCAATTTAATTAATAATTTTAAATTTGAGTTGTAGACATATAATCGTATTAAAAATTTGATAGAAATTATTTTATCGTTTTTGTAATCTTACCCGACTCGACAACTAAATTGGTTGATTAATCGATAAATATGCAGAAAAATAAATATATAAAAAATTACTAAGGCAAATTAACGAATTCACGCTCTTCAAACTTTCTTATAATTAATACTCACCCCATTCCATTCTTCTAATTGCTCATTTATCTCATCAACCTTTTGTTAGATTGTGGTGACTTTATATTCTCCTCTATTTAGCTCGAGTTTATTTATATACCATCAATGGTCGACTCAAAAAATTTAATAAATAAAGAAAAATCAATATTCTTTTTGAACTTTCTGGTGTTTTGTCCAATTATAATTATTTTGTCGTTTTTTTTTTTTTTTGGATTAACAACAACACTGACTTTTAGTTCCCCGTTTCCTTCACCTATAAATGATCTAAGATGTGGCGCCGTGCTTTCCTTAGGCCATTTGCCAAGTTGATTGACCGTGTTCACCAGAGTAGGTACCATTTTTCTCTCTTTAGGGGGCGTTTAGTAGAGGAGATATTTTTTTGTTCTCGGTTAAAAAAATTTGCCGGGAACATGGTGGAGAAAATTTATAGCCGGATAAGATAAAAAAAGGTGTTTGGTAGATCAAAATTTATTGCTGGGTAAATATATTAAAGTGTGTTTTTTTTAATTTTTTTTTCCATAGTTTAGATGGTAAAGTTTTCAATTCAAATCAAGTTTAAAATTGTTATCCATCAAAAAAAATTTGCCAGCCACTTTATTATTTCTCTTCTACCAAACATAGCTAAATTATTTTCCTCACCCCACTCTCCCGGATAACTTTTTTTTGAAGGTTCCTACCAAACACCCCCTTAGAGTCAGTTGGGGAAATGTTTTTTTTTTTTTTTGTATATAATATTAAGTTTAACGTTTCTGTTCTGTGTATGAGATGATTTTATTTCTTATAAATATATTAAAGTGGATAAATTTTTGTTTTTTTTTTCCTTCTCATATATGGGGTTGTGCGCTCACTTCATATATATATATATATATACATGAGATAAAGTTATCACGTGTTTGCAAAAGAAACATTAATTCCATAAAATTATTTCTTACACTACTAAAATGACAAACTATTAATGTTTTAGTATTGTAATTATCTCTTACTATTATCACGTTTTATACTTATGAAGGTTGTAATTAATGACAAGTAACCCATAATTTCATGTAAACTAAAATATATCTTTATGACAAGTGTTAAATTAGTGAAGTTAAACATATATATAATAAATTTATCTACGGCCACTATTTTTAACTCTGTTTTTCCGGGAGAACACAGTTATAACATGTAAGTTGATTTTTTTTTTCTCTCCACGTCAACAGACAGGTTCCGAAAAGTAAATCAGGAGAAAGAAAAAAAGTAATGTTATAACTATGTTCCCCCGGGAGATCATAGTAAAAAATGGTAGCTGTAGATAAGCTTATCTAAAGTGGCTGTAAAAATGTTTACTCATATATATATATATATATATATATATATATATATATATATATATATATATATATATATATATATATTTCGACTCTCATTTTACATGAGGTAATTATCTCATTTTCTCTTTTTCTTTTTCTTTTTTCTTTTTAAATGGTGGACCCCACTTAAACTCTCTCTATAATTGAGAGAACTACTCTCATGTAACATAAGATTAATATTCCCATATATATATATATATATATATATATATATATATATATATATATATATATCACGATTGTCATAAAGATAATTTTCTCATAAATCTTAATTACTAATTAAATTTAAAGAAAAATTTAAAAATTATTTATGCAATTTTCTCATTTAAAAAATGATTCTCCCTCTAAAAATTATTTTGTCTCTCTAAACATTATATTTTTCTCTTTAAAATGGTTTATTCCACATTATAACTAAGTTAAAATTATCTATTTTTTTATAAATCACATATATAAAAGTAAATCATTTATCTTTATATATATATATATATATTATATTGCCCTTGTATCTTTCTCTCTTCCTTGATTCTTATCATTCTCTGTCTTCTTTCATTAACTTTCCAAAACTGACTTTTCTGACAAGTTGGAAGCCATTCTTATGAATTTTTTGTTCATAGTTAATGAGTAGCTAGATAAGATTCCAATTAACTATTGTAATTTCATCATCATGATATTATTATTAATTTTTTTATACAAGCTATAGAGTTTTGTATTTGAATGCACATAATTACCACACAAGTACTGACATGCTAGAACAGTGAGTGGAGTGGTAGATTTAAATTTGAGTATATGTTTAAATTAACTTAATTTGTTCAATTACAATTGTAATTTTGTAGGTGATATTTGTTGTAAGTTGTACCCAATAAAGTGTAATTTTCTATGCTTCAAGAATTAATTTAAAATTAATTCTAACAATATATTATATATTTTTGGCCAATTAATAAAAAAATCTGAATAGTTTAGTCATCCTAACTACTTTCACTTGTCTAATATCTACTTTTGAATTTGTTAATTCTAGTTAAACTTTTGCAAAATAGCTGTGTATTATCACTCTAAATAGTAATGCACTATTGGTCATCAATTAACTTGCATTTAATGGTTTCATGTACTTTTATTTTCCAATAGTTTTACAAATTAGATCACAACAACAACTCTTTTCCGTTCAATAGAAAATAATAATGGAGAGAGGGGTTATTCTTATATTAGTTATCATAAACTTGGAGAGAATGAAATATATGTTCCAAAACTTGACAAGTAATTGGACTAGCTAAACCGTGACTATGTTACATTTGGGGTTCGTGTAGATGATCAAAGCTAATCAAAATATATATATATATATATATATATATATATATATATATATATATATATATATATACTTTCACTTGTGGTAAAGCTGACAGCTAAAAATAGCCCAAGAAAAACAAAATTACATTTCAATCATGAAAAAGGTCTTTAGGAGGAGCATTGAATTACATAAACTTTGTTGTAAATCTGGCAAGAATTAATCAAGACGTGAATACATTTCAAACTTATACCATAAAATGACATAAGGCGTGACGAGAGGGCTACTTCATTGGCTCTTTCGAATTAGTAGCGCTTTCCACCAAATACGTGCATGAATTGGGTTATTCCAACTTAATTAATCAATTAAGAGAAATCTCAAAAAATAAAATAAAAAAACTTACTAGCTAGGGAAAATTAAGGAATCCACACTCTTCAAAGTTGCTTATAAATATCCACCCCACTCCATTTTTCTAATTGCTCATTTCTCTCAATAACCTCTTGTTACATTGTGGTGACTTTAGAATATATTTCTCCTCTATTTAGCTTCTGCTTATTTATATACCACCAATGGCCGACTCAAAAAATCTTATAAAGAAAGTATTTTGGCCCAAAAATGAATCCAAAGTTGCTACTACCTCTGATCCTCAAACTTCAACCACTTCGCAGAAACGACCTGCGTTTAACATTAAAGATGCTTTATGTCCAATAACACAACCAAGTAATCCTCCTGGTCCTAGTGTTACCAACAGTTCAACCTCTAGGCCTAGAACACCATTACCCACTACCCAGGGTGTTTTTGGTCGCAAGAATAAGAATGGATGACCGCACCAAATTCACATGCGTGCATCGTGTAATTTCATGATCATCACTCCTCAGGTCTCATCAACCTTATCATCATGATTTCACCACCGTCTAGCACCACTCGGTAACGTCTCTTGGTATTGTTTTTTTTTTCTTCTAAAATAAATTAATCATATGTTCTGTATTATATATGTGATATTGTAAGGCATCTTATATATAAAGTGTCTTCGTATTAGGCTCTTTTTTTTTTTTTTGTAATCTCAGTCTGTATTGTGTATGAGAGCAAGTTATGATGTTATGAGGTCATGAAGTGTTGAGATTCTATATATCTATTTTATATTTCGCTTGTATCTTCCTCTCTTCCTTGATTCGTCTTATTCTCTCTTCCTCACCTATATATTCTTCCTATATATTAAGATTCTTGGGATTTCAGATACTCTGATACCATGTCAATGAACCTTGGGATACACCACTCCAAAAGCTAGCTCAAAGGGTGGGAGTGCCCAAGGCATTATAAACTCCACATTAATTGTTCATCCAACCAATGTGGGACTATATAACTCAAAACTATGCTTCATTAAACTAGGAAACTAACTTTATCTGAAAAGTTGGTAGCCATTGTTATGGAATTTTTGTTCATAATTGATGAGTGGCTAGATAAGATTCAAATTAACTATTGTAATTTTGTTATTATTATTATTATTATAAAAAAAAAGATGGTCACAAGCCAGCAATTCTAAGAAACCAAGCGTTGAAAAGTATGCGTTTATTCATGTATAGGTCACAAAAAAAAGAATATGAATATCTACTTAGATACTATTTATTAGGGATGCAACCGAGCGTTGGCCCGAGCAGTGGCGAACGAACGGGGCGGACGTTGGCCCGAGCAGCAACCGAGCGTTTTGATGTGTGAAGAAGAAGCCCTGCCCTGGGTGAGCAGAGGGTGATTTGGGAGGGAAAAAACCCTAGGGGTACTTTGGGACAATCCTTGAATATAGTAATATTTGAGGAATACATATGGTAATATAGTTAAAATAAAATCATCAAAATAAATCAAATTAAGATTTTTTATATTTTTTTTGTTGGTTTTTTAACAACAATATTTACATATACATTGTTTTTTCTTATAAGAAATTATTACAACGATATTAATGGAAAATCTATGTAACAATATTCTTATATATATCTATATGAAAAATTTACGATGCAGATTTTTTCGCATTATATATTTTACCAATACAAACACACCATAAATTTAAACGGATCGACTCGAACATAATTTTTTTTTTTTTATCATATCGTGTCTACGGGTGATGTTCAAAATTGTCACTCTTATAAAGAGCAACTCACCACCTTTTTCTTGGGAAGCCATAAATTTTTAAAATGAATGAAATTATAACACATATTTTTTATAAGTTATTATATTTATATAGCACAAAAATAAAGTTGATGTATCATGTATCCAAGTCTACTAGTCAGATACAAAATATACAAAATAATAAATATAAAGTCACCTAATAACTTAAGGTTATCGGTTGAATTAGTTGTTTTCATGATATTAGAGTAGGAGTACTGAACAAGTTGAAGAGATTATAAATTCGATTATCATTGTTTCACTTTTAGGTAAAATTAAAAAAAGTACAAGATAAAAAAAAAATTGTGTCTGTCAACACAGAAGAGTCAAAAAAATAAGCATATTCCACATCCATGCTTTGTGTCCAAAAGGCTATTACGTAAAGACATGTGTTAGAGAAATACAAGATACAAAAGGTATAAATAATTAATATATCCAGCTCACTTAATATCTTAAAATTGTGGATTAAAGTGACGCTCCTTAAAGTTGTATTTGAGTTTGGGAGACGAAATTATAATTTAAATAATAATGATAACAATAATAATAAAAACGGCTTGAGACCCCATCTTGGTAGATCTTTTATGTATATTTGTTGCATATATATACCTTAATGCTCACGTTGATATGTCTCAATTAATCGGAAATATTTTATATGCTTCAAGATCATTGAATTTTTTGGTGCTCTCTCTCACAACATTAATTTTTCCTTTTTCTTTTTCTTTTTATCCTGTTATTTTTTCTCTTTTCTTATTTTACCTTTTTATTTACACTAAGGGACCACCTAAAAATGATGTTGCACTTCATATTAAATTATCTCCAATTTATCCGCCAAGTGTACTGCTTCTTTGCTTCTTTGTACATATGGCGGTTCGAAGGTAACTGATCAAAATGTTATTGTTCACCAATTTTTTACCTAAATGCCATGTGAATAGTCTTATTTTCCAATCTGCCACGGAGGCAAGTTCGCTTGACATAGGCGAACTCGGTTTGCTGACGTGTCACATTTTTAGGGGATAACAAGTATCAAATTAAAAAAAATGGAGGTCGCCTACATGGTAGGCGAACTTTGTTAAAAACAGAGCTCGCCTGTGTGTCAGAAGCGAACTCTGACACCACCAGCTTCCTGACACATCATCATGCATAGTTCCCTACTGCTACAAGCGACTTTGCCTGCATGGTAGTTTGAAAAATTAGTTCAAAAACGTGGCATTTAAATAAATTTGTGTGGGAATAATGACACAATGATCGGTGTTATGCGATTCGATAGGTGCATCATAAAAAATATTAAACTATAAAAAACAAGTGCATGCATTGTACCGGGTCCCAATTGAGGACTCTGAATTGATTCTTTTTATTTTTAGTATTCGATTTGATTCCTTCATTCAAACTCAAATGATAAAAAAATATCAGGCCGTGGATGTGAAATTAATGTATACTTAAAAATATTAAACTACAAAAAAAAACGTGCAAGATGTGTCAAATACATGTGGGTCCCATACTCCCAATTAAAGAAGTAGTCGAGGGCAAATACAAGTGGATCTGAAGACGCAAGAGAAGAGAAGGACACGTGTGAAGATCAAGGTTTGAGTAATAAGAAGAAAATGTGTGTACCAGTAACTCATCTCCAATCTTAATCACAACTTTTATGGAGAAGAAACATGACAAAAAATATGACGGTTAATTAGGTCCATAACTTTTCCTCCATTTTTTCATTTTCTCATTTATTCCAAAATATCATATTTCAAGTGGTATTTTGGAACAGTTATAATCATCCAAAAATCAACACAAAAAGAGTTTTCTATGCATCCTAATCTCTTGGTAATTTTTTTACAAACTTATACCAAACGTGATATTTCTAAATACCCACTCACATTTTCCCATTAAACTCAAAATAAAACTTATAACAAACACACCCTGAATTCGATTCAAATGAAATGGGAATTTAATTCAGAGTATATCTCTTTTATTTATGTGATAGATATGTCTAGTCTGGAACTAGTAGATTAATGTAGGATTTTGTGCTCTTTTTATGTATCTATGAATTAGATATTTTGAGGATCACAAATCACCATACACAATTATGAGATTTTAGTCAATGGGGTAGTGTGTGTATAATGATTACATAATAATAAGAGAGATATTAGTCTATATTTGTGATCTTTATCTTCTATTTATAGACTGAGGAGAGATATTCTCACTACCAAATTTTTTCACTACCAACTTATTACCTATCTAATCACCATTAAATTAACATTTTCTCTCACTTCAAAAACTTTTTAACATTCTCTCTCTTTGATCCAATGGTGATGTGATGGATAGTAAGTTAATAGTAAAAAAATTTGATAGTTAGAATATTCTCACTCTTATAAACTTTACCTCATTACCTATAGGATTTGAATAACCTGAATCCCTTACTTCATGGCCCAGTTATCTTCTTACTTAGGTGTCAAATATTTACCCTTTGATGGGCCTTCTGAGCATATAAATCTCATGGGAATAGAAACTCTTTTAGCCTGCATCTTATAGTTGTCTTGCATTTTGGACTGGAGTAGGTCTACGTGTTTCAATTAGATTGGGCTTATTACTTGGCTTTGCAAGTTAATCCAACTCATAAAATATGAATTAGATTGCATTTGTATGTTGAATCCGGTTTTAAAATACACTCAAATCTTGTACCCAAAAAAATAAACACTCAAACCCACAAGTTATGAATAGGTGAGGGCCGGAATCACTTTTTTTTTTTTTTTTTCAGATGTTAAGATAATTGTTTTAACTATAGTTTTTCTAAAAACTTGAATGGCGTAAAGTTAAAGTTAGAAATCATTCTGAATTTAAAGTTAAAAAGAAATTTTTTTAAAATAAAATTAAATATTATTTATTATTAATAATTACATTGACTCAAGCTAAAAGTATGTTATTTGATAAAAATAACTTTCTTAAGCTCTGCTTGTAATTAAAATTATCATAAAGGGTATTAGATTGTTCTGTTATTTAGATAAACACAAATATAATAAGAAATAAAACACAAAGATCTAAAAGATAAAGTATTTAAAGGAAAAAAATAGATCCATGAATGAATAAAATACAAATGCTGCTCATTCTTCATGGTGATGTTCTGATAACTTAATATGTAAAATTTATTCATTTATAGGATAGAGAATAAAATCTGTAAATATAGTTTAAGAAAAAAGGTATAATTGAAAATAATATAAGAACTCATAAAAAGATAGCATATATATATATCCTAAAAATTATTTCTCCTGTGAGCTTTTAGTTTTTTTTTTCCTTTCTATTTCATTCATTACAAAAAAAAAAATTATTATAAGAACTTTTATAAAAATATATTTATCAAAATTTCTCCTTACAAAGTGATTTGGTTTAAAAAAAAAAATAAAAAAACCTTTTAAACGAGTACTAAAAACTTGATATATATGATTAGCTAGGTATAATATGTAAAATGACCGATAAATTCTTACATATTTTAAATTAGTTATTAGTTTGTTTTTCTTAAGAATGGCACGTGTTATTTTTAACTCTCTTTTTTTCAATTTAATTTTTTTAATGAATTATCAATATATTCTTTATAAACTTAAATATGTTCCTCCTAAATGTTTTAATTGTATTTATATTTATTAAATTTCAATTGAATTTACAATGTTCTTGCAATGAAAATGATATTTGCTAATGGTTCTACTTCTTTATATTGAAGGGTCAGTTTTTTATTTGTTTTTGTATTTTTTTTACAATGACTTGGCCGTATGAATATAGATTGAAGCTTAAAATAACAGATGCATATATGGCAATAAATATCTTGAAAAAAATTCAGAACGAAGTAACTTATAATTGAAATAAATAAAAAAGTGCAAAGGGACCCGGAGCTAACGTATTACCAGATAGTGGCGGACCCAAAAAAAAATTGTTTATGTCCGCACATTTAGTGATGGGGGCCCCGAATTTTTGTGTGTAAAGACAGTTTAGATTAATGCTTTATAGTTGTTTTCATAACAAGCTGCAGGCAATAATTTGACTAAAAAATTTATGAAAGACCACGATTTTAACTAAAAAATTGATCCACTTTAAATTTTTTAGAAATTTCGAGACTAATTTTTTAATAAGAAAATAAAGTGGGGATCGATATTTTTCATTAAGGACTTAAAAAGATATTTACACCTAATATTGAACCAAGTAATAAATAAAAACCTGAAAAAATAAATAACAAAAGTCACAATATTTATGTCAGCAAGTGCAGACATTTGCTACCGACCGCATCCGCCACTGTTACCAGATGAGCATGGATAGAGAAAAGTGATGGTGTTATTACAGTTATGAGTTATGATAGGAATGTTGATATGTGCGGAGAGAGTCTCACGCAAATTCAATCAAGGAATGAATCATTTCATTCATTCTATCATACATATATATACATAGCTCCTAATGTTTTGGGCTTTTGATTTCCTCATAGGTGAATCAAGAGTCTGCAAATTTATAGTTTGCTTTATCATAATTCATATGACCATATGGAGTTTAGTCTAAACACACACAGTTAAGTCTGGTCCAAATGGATGGATTTAATGAAAATTTTTGCATTGTTGCGCATGATGATATTAGAGGATTGAGTACTCTAAATATCCTTGTTGAGTGACTTGCAAAACACTAATGCGCTCAAAATCAGTATTTGCTTAATAAATTTAAGTATATTGAAAAATAATAATCATACTAGGGTGTCAAGCCTCTATTGTTATTATAAGCAACATAACTTGCTTGTTGGTTCATTATGTGGCCATAGTATAGGAACATGATTAACATGTCTCCTAATTGATTAGTTTATGTGGGTTTGTTATCCTAATCTCATCCTTTGTTGCTCGGGACTTAGATGTCTTTCCGCAATATTGCAAGTTTTCTTGTGTTTAAGTCTTTACTCTTAATTTTATGTTAAGGCCTTCCACATCCTTTAGTATATGTCCAGATGAATAACGTTAGAGACTTGAGAGCTTAAAAATGATGCTTAATTATGTATTTGATATAGTTTTATCAATTAAAAACTGCAAAATGAATTTCTAAAATCAATGTTTCACAAATTTTATTAGTATTTCAAATTTTAAAAAGAATTAATTCATTGCACCTAATCAAAGGGATGAATGAGTGATAACGAATTTAATTACACTGTACTTTGTACACCTCGATAAGAGATAGAATTAGTTTAATTAATTTACAATGAAGAAATAAGATTATACATACATTGGAGAAAGCAAGACTAATTAAATCTGCTCACTCCTACTGATGAGATCTAAGATTGCATTTGCTTTCCTCTGTGCTCTATTAGTTCCATTTTCTTTGAGCACAATTAAATGCTCATACACTCCAAACTGAAGTGCTGCCAATATAAAAGATGAGTTACATGAACATAACTCAAGAAGAACAGATGCTGCACATTCCTTGTTCTTAGGGGTTCCATATCTTATGAACCCAACAAGAGTTTCAATGAATGAGAGCTGTCCAATCTCTTGTCTTCCTTCTGAATTTGATACAAGGAGTAATAAAATGGAGAGTGCTTCATCAATCATACCCAAGTTCATGTGCTTGAGCAATTCAAGTAAAGGTGTCACAATGCCAGCACTAATGGCCCTACCTTTATTTGCATGGCTAAGTGATAAGTTAAAGAGAGCTGTGGCAGCATCTTTCTTCCCTCTAACTGTTCCATTCTGTAATAACTCTACCAAAGGGGGAATCCCATGTGATAGACCCACAATCTCTTTATTCTCATCAA
The DNA here is from genome assembly GCA_032173675.1 of Gastrolobium villosum. Lineage (NCBI taxonomy): Eukaryota > Viridiplantae > Streptophyta > Magnoliopsida > Fabales > Fabaceae > Gastrolobium > Gastrolobium villosum. Next base: position 123,556 of record JAVKPL010001319.1, on the reverse strand, counting down.
GCATTGACAAGCTAAATAAAGCTGCTGCAGAATTTTCTTTAGCCACAACACTCCCATTCTCCAATACTTCTATAATAGCTGGTATAGCATTTTCTTTAGATATGAGTTTCTTGTTACCTTCATCAATTGATAAATTTAAAAGTGCTGTCACTGCATGTTCCTGTATTTTTGAGTCAGGATATGATAGTAGGTGTACTAATGGTGGTATTCCTCCATGCTCAGCAACCAAAACCCTGTTATCAGGATTTTCCTTTGATATCATACGTATCTTCTCCACTGCCATTCTTTGCTCTTCTAAATGAATAGATGATAGGCTCTCTACCAAAGATGGAATTTCCTCTTTGTTCTCCATGGAACAGCTTTCTTGATCCAAATAAGTATATTTTTTAGGAAGTTTGAAGTTATTGTTCTCACACCACTCCACAATCAAGTTTCTTAATGCACAGTTTGGTGCTAATGAAAGGTGAGCCAGAGGTTGCCTTGTTTTTGGGCATGTGTTATGACTGGATTTGAACCACTTCTCTATGCTTTCCCTTTCATATGTCTTTGATTTAAACACATAATGACAAGAAAAAGAAAAGTTTTGTCAGTATCACATATATTGAAAAAGTTTGAACTCATTCTACAAAACACTTGCTATTAAAACAACTTGCATAGTATATTTTCAACTCAGGCTTTTACTTTTTCACTCAAACATGTAACAGAGCCGACCCAGTTCAAATACCCACTTTGTTTGAAGGACATACGAGTCTGGAGAGGGCCGAACCTACATCACGGTAAGCATGCTTACTACTGACCGGCCCTTCACTTTTTCACTCAACATGTAAAAAAAAAAAAATCACTCCCTGTTAAACCCGACTAGCGAGTGTGGGGTGGAGGAAGTCCTTGTACGCAGTCTTACCCTTGCATAATTGCAAAGAGGCTGTTTCCTGGATTCGAACCAATGACCTTTCAGTCATGAAGGAACAGTTTTACCACTGCTTTGGTTCGCCCCCTTCTTTTCACTCAACATGTAACAAAAGAAAATTGATCCAAGAACTGTGTGATTGATTACCTGTCCACTTGCAACAATAACAGGATCTGTCATGATTTCTAGTGTTATTGGGCAGAGAAACTCATGAGGGATGACCAAAGATGTGGACCTCTCAAGCATCTTGGGAATGACAGGATCATCAAGGACATTGGTTTCTTCCATGCCTACAATTCGTTTGAATTTGTTAAGAAGGTCAATTATTCTCTGGTTACTCTCAGCTTGTTGCCCTTTTCTTTCTGTAGCAAGTTTCCTAACAGCCATTGTTTCTACCTCAAGATCCTCAACACTATGAAGATCCATCTTTTTTGCAAGCCTTTCAATGATAGCACTATCAGAATTGCGATCATCCTCATCAGAAAAAACTACCATCATATCCATTGCAAGTTCTATGTCCTGTGTATCAGTCCTTCTCTTTGCTCGCCTGAGTTGCACGTGCATTAGCTCAAGCTGAATAGAAAATGAAGAGTACAAAAGTTGTGAAATATTGCAGATTATAAATGGCACCAGAATTCACACACCACAAACTACAAAGAAGAACAAATTAATCATCACCAATGGTTAATTAATGATCCCAGCAATGCAATCAAAGACTAGGCTAAGCTTATACATAGATGCCAAAAATGAAATTTCTTTCCATATTATTAACCATGACATCAAAATCTGGCATTTTGTTTTCCTTCTAAGTTACATGCATTTACACAAAACAGAACATATAACTTTCATCTTTGCCATTCACAATTAAAAAATAAAAAATTATTCAAACATCATATATAGAAAAGTCATGATCACAAAATTACTTTTCATAAACATGTTCCAACTTCAAACTTCATTTTCCCAAAAAAATTAAAGAATAACTTTTATACACAAAGAGATGAGAAATGAAAACGGACCTACCTGTTCTCTGACTTCATCAGAAATCCCCAATTCCTCACAAGGCAAATCATCAAACGCTTGGCTTAATTTTTCATAGACTTTCTGAAACTTGATCATAACCCACTCGTTCTCCAATGCCTAATACCAAAAAAATAAAATAAGATTTAAAATAAAATTAAAAAATCCAATACCCCACTTATCACAAGAACCCATTTTTTGGGATTAAAGAAGGGTGGATAATACACATTTCAAAAAATTTCACCGTATCACAAACCAACTATGCTATAAAGCTTGAGTGGTAACATGAATAATTTTAGATGATATTTCTAACAAACTTTAAATGTTGGAGCATAAGACAACTTGGATGTTACCAAACTCTTGTTACGGGAAGGGTCAAACCTATTGTTTGTTTCTATAAAAGACAACCTTATCTTTCATTGCAAGAGGTTAAATTACATGAATCAAACGTGTAACCTCCGTGTTATATGGCAACAACAACAACATTAACCGTTGTGTTCACACCGCTTAAAAGGCTTTTATACCATATCATTATAGAAACCATATATATATATACATGCATGTATACGTTTGATGAAATTAAGAGGAACAACTTACGAGGTGAATCTTGCTTCCTTGGCTACAATTTGTCAACAAGTCCTTGGCACACAAAAGCGCGTCGTTGAGTTTCCTTAACCAAACAAGACCATTCTCATGAATGGGTTGTTGGAGGCCACGAAGGTCTTCCATAAGCGGCAACATGAGCTTGAAACGACGCACCAAGTTGTGACATTCCTTCCTCTGCGTTCTTCTGTATTCACCGATTTGAACCGCCGATTCAATAACTCGCTGGATCTCCTCAACCTCCTCCGACCGTGTTGACTCGCCTGACTCGTTCCGTTCCTTATCTGCATCTCCTTCCATCGCCATCCTCTCCCCTATGCCATGCACGTTGCTACGTGCACTTTTGTTAGCAAAATCACAGAAAACAAATAAATATAATATAAAATTTTCATATAACTATTTTTTATTTTATTGATTTAATTCTTATTTTTTTATTCAATAAAACATTAAAATATTTATAATATTCTTCTTTTTATTAAAAAAAAAACTGGGCTTCTATTGGTAGGGTGAAAACATGGCCTAATTTAAGCTCTTCTTGTGTTGTATGGGTCAAAACAAGGTTTATTGGATTAATTATCATAAGGCCTCGGCCCGCTATGACTAATGTTATTGGCGAATGAATTACCAAAAAAGTTGATTATTTTTTTACTGAAAGAATATATATGAATTACTATAATTAGAAAAAAAATGAAATATATATTTGTTTATTATATGATTTAACAAAAAAATATTTCTGCATAAGTTATCTGCATTTACTCTCAAAATGACGTCGTTTTGGGATTGAAATATTAAAAAATTATAATTATAAACACTATTATAACCCTGAAATAAATTAAAATTACAAAAACACCATGATTTCCGCCCAAAATGACGTCATATTGAATTTATCGTAGATAACTTATATGCAGTAATCGCAGGAAAAACGAATCCATGATTTAAACTTTTGTTTAGGTGTAAGTGACATTAACTTATGTCTTGATTAATGAATTATAAAATATCTCACTAGTAGGTTAATCATAAAAAAAAAAGATAATTCTACAAAAATAAAACAAATTATTATTAAAGAAGGCTGGAAAAAGGATAAGTGATAGGTTAAAAAGAAGATAAGGACTAGAGTCTGAAATTAATGGATATGGATTGGAGATCATGGCATATTGGAAGACTTTCTTTTGTAATCTTGCGTTTTTATATCCACTAATTTTTTTTGTTGGCTAAATGGACATGCACTAATTTAAATAATTATCTTTTACTTTGGCGAGAAGATATCTGCAAAATTTATGAAAGTCAAACACATTTTAAAAAAAATTATACCCATATATATTGCTTACTTCATTAAGCCGACATTGTAACAGCTTGAAGACTAATATAAGTTGAGTAAATTAAACTGATTATATATTTATCAAAAAAAAAAAAAATTAAATTAATTATAAACTGACACATTATTATTTTGCATAATGTTAATAGAATAATTTAATATAAAGTAATAAAGCTTGGTGTAAGTAATTTAATTTGCATAATTTGTGTAAATTAAGTCTAATGAAGAATTTCTCCTTACAAAAAGTGCAGGGTTAGATCCCCAGCAATCCTTTTTGTCCTGATATTTTCCCTGTTAACGTTGATGGCACAAAAAGGCCATTGAATATCATGTTTCTAAAATAGGATTCCAACAAATCAGAATTTTGATGAATTTTAAACCATTCTTGATGTGGGAGGTCTCACCAACCACAAGCTTCCAATAAATAATTAACTGAATCCAAACACCATTCGTTTTATAGCATATTTGAGAGTCTTCCAAGCATCTATTATTTCACTTCCACATGACAAATAACTCTTCCACAGAAAATGACAAATTGTTTTTCGTTTCCCATGGGATCTCATCATCACAATCATTCACAATGTTAGTCGAAGATTTCTTCAAGTTACCTCATTTCCTTCCCACTAGAGTATGCAAAATATTTTCATTTGGTGAATTTCTTAAATTAGAAAAAATTATAGCTTGTAGCTACCTTAATATATATATGTACACCAAAATTGCTAAACTCCACTGCCACTAAAACTAGCATAATTAATCAATATGGCTGAAGTTATCAATCACAACTAAACCATTTAAGAAAGCACCAAAAGTGTTGATTAAAATTATTCTGCATATATATCATATATTAGTAATTAGTTTATGTACTTGCTTGTAGAATACAGTATGTACTAAGACAGTCTTAATTTTTCTTGCTTCACGGATATGGGTTTGGCTATTTAATTTTTGGTTTCTATCTGATTTTAAGTTTCTTAACCCACTTGCGTTTGTAAGACAAAGATACAATGTTTTCAAGTAAGTAATAGAGCTGAAAACAACAAACACTCAATTCATTAATGCTCTGTTTTGGATGCATGCAGAGAGTTTATAAAGTATAAACTCATCCCTTTTACCAAAAAAAAAAAAGTATAAACTCATCCGTATAGAATGAATATGCATAAATAGAAGCATGATTACATTTTAAAGTTTGTAATAATAATAGAAAACAAACAATTTGATTTGCTCTCTCCCAACCCAAGTATTCAATTGTCATATAAGTTACTACTACTCATTATAGGGCAGGTTATATTTACAAATTTTTTTGTTTACAAACTACATTATATTCTCCCGGGAGAATACAACCTTTTGCAAACTACGCTATGTTCTCCCGGGAGAATATAGGGTAATTTGTAAAAAAATTCCAAAAAGTTTGTAAACGGATCCTGTCCCACTCATTATTATTGAAATTTTGTTAGCGTAGAACAAATAAACACTAGGGAAAAAGTATGTTAATTTTGTTTAATGTTCGTCGAAATGACGTTGTTTTGAGATTAAAAAATAAAAAAATTAAAATGAAAAAGACTATTATAACCCTGAAATAAATTAAAATTACAAATATATGATGACTTCCACCCAAAACCACGTCGTTTCGGTAAACCTTAGACAAAGTTGTCTAAAATAACTTTAGAAAAAATGAAAGATATAACTATTACATAAAAATAACTAAGCATTCAATATCTTACAAATTTAAAATTATTTATTATTTTTTAAAACAATTGGTAAAAAATAAGGAACAATAATTTTTATTCCTCATAACATACGCTTGAGGACTTATGCTATTATTATTATTATGGTTCCTATAAAATATTTATTGAGTCGAGATACAATTTGATTCAGATTCCTTATTTCTGATCCCCAATGTTCACATGTGTTGTTTTTGGGGAAAGATTTGGGGCTGTGCTAAGAAATTTCACAAGAAAAAGTGGAGGGCAGCGAGGATCGAACATTAAGACTCTGATACCATATAAAAAACTTTGGAATACACTATCCCAAAAGCTAGCTCAAAGGATGAGAGTGCTCAAGATTTTATAAACTCCAGATTAGTTGTACATACAACTAATGTGGGAGTATATGTTTCAAGATGATGATTAAACTCTAAAGTGTCACAAATTAATCATAACACTTTACACAAGTTAATTTTATGTGGACTGTATAACATACAACCCTTAAAAGGCTTCACAAAGACCCCAAATATTCCCTACACACTTCACGCCCCACTTTCTCTCTCTCTATATAACTTTCGTGAAAAAAACCAAAAAATCCTTTGAAATCATAAATGGCAACCATGAAGAACAATCTCACAGATTCAGAACACTTTTACTCTTCATGGACCATAACAAAGCTAATGACTTTCTTCTTCCTATTAATCTCCATCTCCTACCTCTTCTATTCCCTTGGATTTGTCACCCATTCATATGATGATTGTGACAAAAACCATTACCTTCCAATCACAAACTTATCTAAAAATGCACTTCTTCCATCTGAAGAGACACACAAATTAGTAATACCCTTTGAACAAACCAACATAACCCACATAGTGTTTGGGATAGGAGCCTCAGCCAAGCTATGGAATCATAGAAAAGAGTACATAAAGCTATGGTGGAGGCCAAATGAAACAAGGGGAAATGTTTGGCTTGACCAAGAGGTGAAAAATGAACCTGGGGATGAGTATCTTCTTCCAACATTGAAGATATCTAGTGACACTTCAATGTTCAAGTACAAACACCCACATGGGAATAGGTCTGGGATAAGAATATCTCGTATTGTGTCAGAGACAGTGAGGCTTGGGATGGAGAATGTGAGGTGGTTTGTGATGGGGGATGATGACACTGTGTTTTTGACTGAGAATTTGGTTAAGGTGTTGCAAAAATATGATCACAACCAATTCTATTACATTGGGGGTTCTTCAGAGAGCCACTTTCAGAATATACATTTTTCTTATAATATGGCTTATGGGGGTGGTGGTTTTGCTATCAGTTATCCATTGGCTGTGGCATTGGAGAGAATGCAAGATAGGTGCATTCAGAGGTATCCATCATTGTATGGCTCAGATGATAGGATTCAAGCTTGTATGGCAGAGCTTGGTGTTCCACTCACTAAGGAAAAAGGCTTTCATCAGGTTAGTTGTCTATGAAGTTTTCCTCTTGGTTTTGTCTTGTTCTGTTTGGTTCTTCCTGCGAAATTGAGAAAAAGGGTTAAAAAAATTATTGGAAGAGATTTAGTCTTTTTTGTTTTGGATAACATTAATTAAGTTTGGTGTTCTTTTACTGCTTGAATTTGGTCAACATATGATTGGAACAAAAAAAGAAGATAAAAGAGAATGTCAATCAATGATGAACATGGTTTATCATCCTTGAATTTAGGAAAAACTGTGTGTAATTTTAAAGGTGTGAGTCCCAACTCTTTATGAGAGTGAAAAAATATAAATTGTGTCATTTAAAAGGATAAACACTTATCACTTAAATTTAAATCATAAAGTGGCATTCACTAAAACAATATTTTGCTTTCATCAATTGTCTTGGAAATCCTCAGTTACCCAATTTCCGTTAATGACTTATTGTATCAGAACCAACCAAAATCGCACCACCGATAATGTCACCTCCATCTCTCACCAATACAAAAAGCCATTATGAAAGGGTTGTTGGTTTCTCCTTTTTCCCCCCTTTTTATTTTAACATGAACTATAAGGAATATCCAAGTCATGCGCAGCCTCCACGTATGATGCACGTGGCTGCTTTATTAATATTATGTGCTGTGAGGTGTCCTGGTGTTAGCTCAATTAACCCCACTCACGACATGAATTTCAAAAAATAAATAAATAAATAAATTTATGTAGCAGAGAACCTGCATGATGGATTGTTGGATCGCATGGATCTAAGTTGCAATTTGCAACAACTGCGTGACATTATTTTGGCACCATCTACAGTTGTGATACATATTACATACCTCTATCTGGTATTGCAAATCCAGCATGTCATTAGCTGGCTTTGTGAAAGTTCTTGTTTCCTTGTGTTTGATATGACAAAATTTCTTGATTTCAGAACAAGGAATTTCTGTTTCTAATTTGGCAGCATTCTATATAAATAAAGAGGGATCTTTTTTAGGAACATTGATAAAAAATGTCATTTTTTAGCAAAATTTTTATTCAAATGTCACGCGAACAGTACTTTTTATCAGACTGCCACGTGACGTAATACGCTAAGATTGGTAGCAAATTATGTTCGTCAACGATTTTGTGATACATGACCCGCTTTCACAGGAAAAAGCTGACTCGACTAAATTTGCTACCAATGATAGGGAATTTGATATGAAATATAGCCACATGACACAAAATCATTGGCCACGAAAATCGCTACCAGTGGTAGCGAATTATGACACGTGACAGTCTGGTAAAAAATAATGTTCGCGTGGCATTTGGGTAAAAAATTTACCCAAAAGTGATTCTTTGGTCACTGTTCCTCTTTTTACTCCGTAACAAGATTAAAAAGTCTTATTTTTTATCTTGATATTTGATTTTCGTGTATACAAAAGTTATAATTTATTTAAAATTAATAATTAATTAATTGATATAATTCAATAAACTATAATCATTAAATAAACAGAATCAAGAGCTAAGATATAGGATAAAACTTTTAGTTTTACACTTGAGTCAAAATATCTCATATATATTACCATAGTGTTATAGATATATAAATTACATATGCTTATATTACTCTTGAATTTATTTTTATCTAATAATGTTTTGGGATCAACTTACATTGGTTTCTTTTATTTTATTTTTCCCAGTTTGACGTGTATGGCAATGTGTTTGGGCTCCTTGCAGCTCATCCCGTGACACCATTAGTGTCCCTGCATCACTTGGACATACTTGAGCCCATATTTCCAAACATGACAAAAATCCAGGCCCTGCAGCGGCTCAAAGGCCCAATGAAACTGGACTCGTATGGGCTCATGCAACAATCCATTTGCTATGACAAAAATCGGGCATGGACCATATCCGTTTCTTGGGGCTATGTGGTTCAAATATTCCGGAGCATTTTCTTGCCCCGGGATATAGAGATGCCCGCGAGAACCTTCTTCAATTGGTATCGCCGAGCCGATTATACTGGATTTCCATTCAACACGCGCCCTTTCAACAGAAATGTTTGTCAGAAACCATTTGTTTTTTACTTGTCTAATGCCATCTATGATGAGGTTGCTAATGAGATTGTTAGTCAGTATGTCCGGGTCAACCCGAATCCGAATTGCAAGTGGAAAATGGCAGATCCGGCCCAAATCCAAATGGTAGAGGTTCGTAAGAAGCCCAACCCGCATCTGTGGGATAAGGTAGCTTTTCTTTTTTCTAAGGCCCAAACTTTGGCCCAATATATATATATATATATATATATATATATATATATATATATATTAGAGATAGGATATTCTTACACTGGTGTAAGAGTTAGAAGTCTTAAACTCAATCTTGATCATTGATTCACTTGTATCCAATGGCTCACAATACCAAAAAATTTGAGCCATTAGATATAAGTGAGATCAAAGGACAAGATTAAAACTGTAACTTACACGGTGTAAAATGATCATGATCTTATATATTATATTTTGATTTGGTATTATAGAGTGAGTGGAATTGATAATTTGGTTAATTAAATGGATTTTTGGTTTGTTTTATTGTTTTGAGCAGTCTCCAAGAAGAAATTGTTGCAGGGTTCAAGCAACAAAGGGGGAAGGAACACTGGTGATTGAGGTAGGGGAATGCAGAGAAGATGAAGTTGTTGAGTAGGTACTTTAAGGCATGGGGAATGGATCAACTTTTTGTTAATAGTTCTTCACTCAGTCATTTTGCTGTTTCTTTTCCCCACATATATCATTTTCATATTATATACGGAAAATGTAGGGTATTCAAAGATGAGTATAACAAATGTAAATCTTGAGGTGATGTAAAAATGCTATGGAATTATATTAAATTTTTAAGATTTGAAAAAATAACAGCGACTTTGATTAGTTTTTAAAATTACGTTTTTTTCTTTTTCTTTTAACTAGACAAAATTCTTCAGCATAATTTTTCTTTTATAAAGCCCAACTTTGTGGTGTGACAAAATATTATTTCTGTTTCAATGTTACGGTTCCATTCAGTCATGATCTTCCAAGATACCATTATTTTACTAGCAACTACTAAAAGATTAATTAAGAATATGTAATTCTTATTAGGGAAAGGTTACATTTATAATTTTTTTTATTTTATAACTCTTATAACTTTTTTTTTTGGGTAATCTTATAACTTTAATTATGTATTTTGGAGAGTACAATATTTGAGAGTATATTTCCTGAAGTACATAATTAAGGTTGTAATAGTTATAAACAAAAAATAATTATAAATGCAACCCTTCTTGTTATTGTCAATTTTTTCTGAAATCTTAACCTCTTATTTGAATGTTTATAAATTATTTTTATATTTGATATAACTAGTATCAATTATATATATATATATATATATATATATATATATATATATATATATATATATATATCTTTGATACCAGTATCAAATTTAAAATTTAACACTTCATCTGAGAGCCATTAGATCAAAAAAGATAAAAAAAACATCCTTTAACACTGGTGTCAAAGGATATATATATATATATATATATATATATATATATATATATATATATATATATATATATATATATATATAGGGATAAAATTCTTTGACACCGCTGTCAAATTTTAAAATTTGATACTAAATTTTAATCGTTAATTTTGTCAATCAATAATTATTATTTATTGAAAATCAAACTTATTAATTAACTATTAATCCCAAATAAGAAAGAATGATAATGAAAAATAAACTAACGGAAAAATATTTCTGCAGTTACTGCAAATAAGTTATCTGCATTTATTTTCAAAACGACGTCGTTTTGGTATTGAAATCTTAAAAAAATTTAAATATAAAGACCGTTAACCCTGAAATAAATTAAAATTACAAAAACACCATGATCTTCACCCCAAAATGACGTTGTATTAAGCTTACTGTAGACAACTTTTCTGCAAAAACGAACCCATAAACTAAAAGGAATAATAATTGGACGCATATACTTCAATTCTACCACTTTAATATATGTGAGAAATGTAAGGCATCATGTAATATGTATGAAGCACTATTCAATTAAGATTTTGGAGAGCATTCATTAGATGACCTTTGGAAAATAAAAACTTGAAAAATTGTCCTAGGCCATGGCTGGATCGGAGACATTCCATATTGGTCTTGAAGACACACAAACCTTCGAGACAAGATTTCTATTTTATAGGTTGATGTGATACTTTATAATTAATAACTAATTTGTAACTTTACCTATACTAATGAAAAAATCTAGAATGATTAGATTCATAACAAGTGAGTAAAATTTATAAGTTTAACCAATTGTCTTAACACTTCTAAACCAAGCCTAAGGGTTGTACATCTCCTTTCCTCCAACCTCAACTATTTATAATTCTTTTTCGTCCAATTTATGAAGAAACATTAAACAAAGTTAAAATTTAATACTAAAAATTTAAAAAAGAAAATCATCATGGAATGAATCAAATCCAACCTGTCAATACGTGTGGGCCCAACTCACTCTCTTACATGAATCAAGTCTTCTTCCCCACCAAAATGGAACTCTTTTCTCTCTCAGAAAATTAGTTTCATCTCATTCTTCACCTCTCAACCATGGAGTTCATTTACAATAATCTCCTTTGTTCTCTCTTTTTACTTTCCTTCTATACACTCTCCGTCTCTTCTCACCTTTTCTCTCCCATCGATAACTACCTCATCAATTGCGGCTCCTCCGCCCCCACCACCCTCGTCGATAACCGCCCATTCGCCGGCGACATCGCCGGAAAACACTTGTCCTCCCGTGCCGTTTCGATCCGGAACGAAAACCCTTTTCCTGGATTGCCCCCAATCTACGGCACCGCTAGGGTTTTCACTAGCCCTTTCAGGTACGCGTTCCCCATCAGAGACAGAGGGACCCACATGGTGCGCCTTCACTTCCACGCCTTCGATTCCTCGAAACTCGATCTGGGTCGCGCTCAATTTCACGTCTTGGTTGATGGGCATGTCGTTTTGAGCAATTTCAGCCGTTTGATGAGTGGTGTTGAAAAAAACCCTAGGATCCTGGAGTATCTGATCTGGGTCGATGCTGAAAAGCTCGTGATTGTGTTTGTGCCTGGTAAAGATTCGAAATTGGCGTTTGTGAATGCCATTGAGGTGATTTCTGCACCCAAAGACCTTGTCCCTGACACTGCACAGTTTGTGAGTTCAGAGAAAGTAGAGAGTTTTGATGGTTTAAGCAAGCAAGCTCTTGAAGTTGTTTATAGGGTCACTGTTGGGGGTCCTAAAGTTACCCCTTTTAATGATTCATTGTGGAGGACTTGGGTTCCTGATGATGAGTTCTTCAGATCAAGTGTTGGGATTGAAAAACTTTACTTTGGTGGTAGGATCAAGTATCACAGTGGAGGGGCTAGTCGTGAGGTTGGGCCTGATAATGTGTATAATAGTGCACGGTTGATCAGAAGTAAGAATGATTCTGTTCCTAATGTTAATATGACTTGGGTGTTTCCAATCACTGGGGGATATAAATACCTGGTTCGATTGCATTTCTGTGATATTGCTAGTATTTCGCTTGGTTTGTTATATTTCAATGTTTATGTTAATGGGTATTTAGCATATAAAGATTTGGATCTCTCTTATATTACAAATTCACTGGCTTCGCCGTTTTATGCCGACTTTGTGGTTGATGGAAACAGCAGTGTTGGGGCATTGACTGTTACTGTAGGTCCTTCAAAGAGCAGCATTCCTCATGTCATTGATGGTATATTGAATGGAGTTGAGGTTATGAAGTTGAACAATTCTCACAATAGTCTTGATGGAGAAGTTTGTGCTGATTTTGTTCTGAAGAGCTGGTCAAGGGGGAGTACAGGTATTTTGCTTACTTTGGTGGCTGCTGTGTGCATTGTGTTAAGCTTATCCATAGTGATTCGTAGGAGGATGATTGGGTCAAGGGAATCTGTATCATGGTCAAGGTTGCCTGTGAATTTATCGGAGGATAATGTTAAGATTGGCAATATTTAGTTTTATCAAAAGCAAAGAAAGAAAGAAAGATTGGCAATATTTTGTCAGCAAGGAAATAAGTTGTGTGTAAACTATGAGGTAATGAAGGTGGCTTTCATAAGATAAGAGAAGAAATATGAAGGAACATACTGCGGATCAAGCTAGAAAGGATGGCAGAGTTTCAAAGCCTGATGAAATACCAACTTTTTTAGGGATTGTTGTATTGTATCTAAGTTGCCTTACTTGTTTATATCATAATAGTAAGTATTAAGGGATACCTTTTTACTCTTCTTTGCTTTTTTATCATTGTTCATTTTGCTTTGTTTTGTAATGTTGTAGCTTTCATGATAGTAACTGTTTGAACTTTCAAAATATTTATGTAACTTTCATATGGAGTTTTAAATGTTAATATAAACTGATATCCCAAATTATCTGCTTTGGATTTCTTGGACCAAGTATTGTTTGAATTAATCATGGAGCAAATGTGCATGCTGAACGTGAACGAAGTGAATTTGATGTATTGCTGATTTTCTCCAATTTTGAGTAGTTGCATAAAAAGTTGTTCATTTGATCAATTGGTTACCTATCTCTAACCATTCACGTAAGCTCTTGGATTGAGCGAATTTGATCTTAGTGCTCTTCAGAACATGGTAATGGCGCTGGAAAGTATTTATTTGTTAGTTGTGTCTTTTAAATTTGGGCCGTTTTAATTTATGTAATGTTTTGTACAGACAAACATGTGAATAGAGCTTACAAAATCCATGTGAAGCAATGATTTGTGAGAATAATTGGGTTGAGAGAAAGAGAGAGAAAAATAAATGGCGTGGATTAAATTCTTGTGAGGGCTATGTAAAAATTTATCAGTTTATGTAACATTACTCTGTTTAAGTAGTTTTTTGTGCAGACACGAGTTGCACATATTTCAGTTTATCCCTCCATCCAAGTCATCTTCCTACTTTGGAAGTTGGGAACCATAGAATATTTGAGCTCTATTTATCTTATTGAATACATTCTAACTCATTTTTATTTTCCAAATAAAAAAAACTATTCTAGGAAATGAAGACACGTCAGCACAGTTTTATATCTTCCCTTAATTAATTTATTGAAGTAAAAAGAGATTAGGGTTGAGAACATTTGCAACACAGGCATAACTCTTCTTTGAGAGATTTATGAGGAGTAAAGCTAGACATATAAGTACATTACCTTGTATTTGTACAATTTTCACAATATGAATGCAATTGGTCTCAGATTCTTTTCTTTTTCACTCTTACACTTTTTTTTATTAATTTTTTTTTATTTTTTTATGAATTTAGAAATATCTCCATTCAACATGCTTCAGCCACTTTGTGGTCGGAGCACGGCTCCAAATGTTATCTCTTTATTGGAACAAAGCAAAAGCAAAACTTTGAGAGAGAGTTACCAAGTTGCACATAGGGGTGTTCATCAACCAATCAAGTCATCTTCCTACTTTGGAAGTTGGGAACCACGAAAAATTGATAATGAAATAAATCGAAAATCGAAAAAAAAAATCGCAAATTTTAATTGGATTGGATCGGTTTTCGGATTGTTTGATGAAAACCGATCCAATATATTAATTCCTCTATATCTACTTGGGCCTTTCCCCAATCATAACCCAAAAATTTCTAAACCTAAGACACATTAACCCATCAATTAAACTCAAGAAAAAATCTAGTTATATCTGTGTAGAGCTTCACGTCTCATTGCCAAAAAAAAATGTATATTATCGTTTATTGATGCTTTTGTATTTCAAAAAAAAAAAATTTACAAAGCCAATATATACAAAAAGATGTTATTTGCACAATAATTATGAAACAGAATTTAGGATTTTTTAAAAATCGAAAAACGATCCAATTCAAACCAAAAAAAAATTATATAGGTGAGATGATATGATTTTAAGAGATGTATATCAAAATAGAGTTGCAAAAAAATCCAAATGTAACATCAATTAACATCCATTGTCATCATCAAGAAAAAAAAGTTAATTAATGTAGTTTTTTTTTTTTTGAAGATTCAAGTACAACTATTCGTGGAATATATTAGACGATTCAACAACTTATTTACAATTAGCATAAAGACTTGGTATTGAATACCCCTACCACGGGAGACAGGAAATACTAGAAGAAAAAACTAAAAAATTAAAAAATGATTAACTTGGATAGTTTATCTCGCATCATAAATTTGCACAGAAATTAAGCACTGTCATTTTTACTATTTTCTTTTCGTATTAACATGCTTTTTGTTCTTTCATTCATAGTGTCTCAACCCTGATTTCTGCTTGTACGATTGTCCCTTTATTATTAATTGTGGTCTTAATTCTTGACTAATTACTACAAATACGCAAGTTCCACTCAGGTATTCCACATTAGAGCCTCTTTCTTCAAATTGACTAACTATTAAGGGTGATGGTGCTAGTTGTGTTTTTGGTTTGGATTTTCATTTGGATAATGAAGCCCACAAACACTTGCAAACAAAGCACTTTGCATTTACACTATTTTAGTTTATATTTGATGATATCCAATGCTTTTCTTCTTGTAGGCGCAATTCTTCTGGTTTACACTTTTCCAGTTTTGTTCATAGCTGTTTTGGGATGTGTTTACCTCCACATAGCCAAAAAAGCATACAATTTCAACATGGAAAAGTACCATCTTTTCTTATTCTTAAACCCCATTTTGATGATCTTATCATTCTCCTTCTAGCAGTATATATTTCTGCAAAGTGTTTTATTTTGTAAGATAAGGAAAACTCAGTTGTGATTTTGGCTTCAATTCTATGGTGCTTACACCATAAGCTGCAGTTATGGCAAGAAACATGAGGTATCCATATGGAAGCGTGTGATGCTTGTGAAAGGCCCTCTTGACATAGTTCCTGTCACAGAGCTAGCCTTCTTGTTTTTGCAATCAAGACACCAAGTTCGTTTGGTTTCTGCTCGTGTTTTGCCATGTGAAACTGTAGAACTCAACTTCTCTAAGAGTCATGGTAATTAATGTGACTGTCCTCCTAGCTCACTATCTTATAATATATCCTCTAGTTGATAAGTGCTTAATTTTTCATGTTAAGATTTTTATGACTTTTTTTTTTTTTTTTTGGTTTTTGGCAGGCTTGAGTTATAATCCCACAGGTGTTATGTTCATAAATGTACCAATCATATCCAAGCTACAGTGGCATTCATTTACCATTACTTCTAATTAATCTGAAGGAACTTTCCCTACTTCTAATAGTAGCTTGGAGCCAGAAACGTTAAGTGTCGTCATCAAAAGTGAAGGAACTTGGTCTAAAAAACTCTACCAGATGCTTTCAACACCTGCAAGTAGATCATCTCAATGTCTCTGTTGAAGGTCCTTATGGACCTGCATCAACCAATTATCTAAGGTCTGCATCTTAGAAGCAAAAACACAACTTTATAAGCAATTTTGGAGCCTTCACTTTTGGCTTCACTTCAAATAAGTGCTTTTATTTCCACATAGTAACTTTTTTGGTTTTTTGTTCACTAGTTATGACATGGTTAGTGGAGGGAGTGGAATCACCCCTTTTGTGTCTATTATCCGGGAGCTAATGTAAATGAGCACAACATTCAGATACAAAACCCCAAAAGTTATCCTAATTTGTGCATTCAAGAACTCTTCATATCTTTCAATTCTAGACCTGATCCTCCCAAATTCTGGCACCCCTTGTGACATTTCTAATATGCAACTACAAATTGAGGCCTACATCACAAGAAAGGAGCTTAAATTGGATACCCCAATTTACCTTCAACATATATTGTTCAAGCCTAATGCAGCAGATGCATCCATATCAGCTATGTTAGGTCCAAACAATTGGCTTTGACTTTGGCTTTGTGCTATAATCTCATCCTCGTTCATAATTTTCCTTATCTTAACCGGGATCATTACCCGTTACTTCATTTACCCTGTAGATCATAATTCTAACAAATATTTTCATACCCTTTGAGGTCTTTCCTCAACATGTTAGTAATATGTGGGTCCATAGTCATGGCTGCAAGTTCAGCTGTTCTTTGGAACAAGAAACACAATGACAAAGAAGCAAAGCTGATTCAGAACTTGAAAGGGTCATCATCAGCTGTGCCCCCAAAGTTAAAGATTGATGAAGATAGAGAATTGGAAAGCCTCCCTCGCCAATCCCTTGTTCAATCTACAAACGTGCATTATGGTGTAAGACCTGATCTTAGAAGTAAGTCACTTAACTGTTCTTTAACTATGGCCTAGAGACTCATCAATGAAATGAACTCACTCAATTTTATTTTATTTTTTTCATCCCTTTTTTTTTTTTTGCAGGACTGTTATTTGAACTGAAAGGATCAAGTGTGGGGGTCCTTTAGCAGGTGGTAATTTTACTTGTACTTTTGTAAAGGTGTAAAATGTTAAAGTTCCACCCTGGAATCTAGCTAGGGTTTAGCAGTTTTGTAACTTTTGTTGTTTGCATTTAAGTCTGAATTGGTTATCCAACAAAAACTAGGTCCTAATCACTAGCTGATATTAACACCAGTCATTAGAACATGCAATCTGTCATACAAGAAGAAACCATAACATAAAAAATATGGTCACTTTTAAATATAGACATAATATTTACATACAAACAGAATTTATTAATTTATAGATTCAAATGGTCTCGTTTAAATTGTCACATCAAGCTCAAATATAAACAACACCAAGTTGAAGATTTTCATCGACTGAATCTAACCAAGACAAACTGAAATCACCATAGCATAACTTAGAACTAGAAAACCACCCTGCATCTGCATTATTCCTAAGTTGTCTACTTATGCACCATGTTCCTGGTCCACTTTGTCACACCATGCCACTGGCAGCTCCAACTATTTCAGCTCCAAATATCCTTCAACTACTATTGCATTGGCTCATTGCTTTGTTCCAATTTTCAACATCTTGCTTACATACCAAACGGCTCCCACACCTCACTATTTGCAATGATTGACAACAATAACTTTTCAAAGCAAATTCAATTGTGCTCCAGTAATCATCATCTTTGAGAATTCTCTCACGAAATCGATCAATGGACAAATAAAGAATATAAAGGTGAGGATAACCTTGCTCCATAGGAGGTAAAGTCCTTGTGGTGACGAACATCTTACCATTAGGTCCAAACAAATAACAATCGATTTCATGACAGCATGACTCAGGTGGATCCGCATAACTTACTAATAGGAAACACAAAACAAAACCCACCCATTCATCTAGAGGGCAATTATTAGGGACTTGTATTTTTGCCCAAGAAACACATTTTTGAGGAACAAACCAAGATGGAATTTCACTCCCTGTATAAAGCATGTCAAATCTTGCACTAGGAAGACAAAGATCCTGTAACACATAATTGTAATATTTGAATAAGTAAAAAGAACGGAGATTCTTAAACTTTATTATAAACTTTAAACTTATTATAAAGCCATGTTATGCTTTGATTGGCTGAATGTATTACTGAGAGAGTACTTAAAGAATTTCAGCACACTTAAGAGATAAACCAGGATACATACCTCAATTAAGCTATTCCATTCTCGAGGTAAGCACAATTTTACAGGTGATGCAAATAGACTACATGGCTTTGTTGGATTGAATTTGGAAGTTTCAAGTGAATCACAATTGCTTGCGTCCAACGCTGTTATGCTTGACGGAAGGTCAGGCAACGATTGAAGCTTTTGGCATCTATTCAGCCCAAGAAATTTCAGCTTTGGAAGTTTAGAAATGCTGCTTGGTATGCTAACAAAGTTGTTACCAGTTAGATCCAAAGACAACAATGATGATAAGTGGCAAAAATCATGTGGGATTGATTCTTCGGATAGATTGCAGTAACTTAAATTTATATATCTCAAAGATGGTAGACTTGAGACAGAAGGAGGCAATCTGAATCCAATGGGAGCTGGTATACTTCTAAACAGCCAATTGAAGTGACTCAAATTCACTGACTTAGACACTGACCCTTTGCACCCAGCAAATGATAACACTTTAAGATTATCTAAATAAAAGACCAACGAAGGTAGTTCTTCAATACCACTTTCACTGGCATCAAGTTCCTCCAAACACTTGATTTCCTTTAAACCCTCTGGCAATCTACTGAGCTTTGAGCACCCAGAAATATCAAGAATTCTCAGGGATATCAATCCATGAATGGAATCTGGAAGGCAAACAAGACTTTTGCAATTCTGTAAGTTCAAAACAGCAAGTCCAACTAGGCATCCTAGTGATGAGGGTAATTTTTTTATAGCTGTTCCCTCTAAAGCAAGCACTGATAGATGTTCCATACTTTCCCCAAACTCTGGGAGAAATTTAAATTCAGAACAACCAGAAAGAATTAACTCCTTCAGGGATCTCATGTCCAATTTGCCTGGAAGACTTCTAAGACTCTTGCAATCCTCAAAATTCATTAGAACAACTTTGTTGTGGTGTACAAGGGATGGATGAACTTCAGTTAGGCTTTCACAGCCTTTAAGAACCAATGTTTCAAGATTTGGTACCCCAGAAAAATCAGGCAATCCCTTTAGGTTCTTGGAAAAAGTCAAATTCAGGTACTTCAGCTTTTCCATAAACTGCTCAAAATTGTAAAATGTGAAAAAGTGATCAGCTTTGAATGCCATTGTGATAAAATTTAACATAGCTCTTGGTGAAAGGGCCCTACCTTTATTCCTTGCCAAAGTTGTTCAATTTCACTATGAGACAATTTAATGTCAACAACTTCATCCAATTGATTTGTTAGTGGCAGAGTTTTCAAAGGACATCCTCTCCAATGAAGAACTTTTACAGAACTAGGAAGGCAGCTTAAGCCATGGGGAAGTTGCATCTCACATAGACTGAGAAATTTTAGCTGACTTGTCTTTGAGAAGGCTTCAGTATTCCAGCGTGCTTCATATGGTTGAGGTAAGTTCAGAACTATACCATGAATTGCTTCAGTTCCCTACAAAACCAGAATGACAAATAATGTTATCTTACAGAACAAATAAAACACAAAATATTGAATGCATTGCCTTGTTTGCATGTTAGTACCATGTTTATTGTATCTAACATCAATCATCCAATAGAGGAAGAAAAATAGGCATGTACCTTATTTTTTGCTAACACATGATCAATGTCCTCTTGAGACCACAACCTGCTACGTCTGCCAGGATCATTTGGAGATTCTTGAAATACAATATTCCTGCCCATTTCTCGGAGCAAATCATGCATCCACAATTGATTATCCGTCGGATCTAGAGTTACCAAAGATCTTTCAATCAAAATTTCAATTCCAATTTGGGGACAGTAATCACAATTTTCTAATATATCTATTATTTCATCTCTCTTCATTCCCTTGAAGAAACAGGCTATATCAAGAAAAATATTCTTCTCCATGGAATCTAAACCATCATAACTTATTTTAAGAGTATCTTGAATTTTGGGGTGTGGAACACTTCTTAATTTTTTCACAGCACTATGCCAAACATCAACAGTTCTTCCATAGAGATAGGAACCCAACACCTCAAGTGCCAATGGCAGACCACCAGTATAATCCACCACTTCATTGGACAAATCCAAATACCCTTCTTGTGGTTGATCACGTTTAAAGGCCTTCAAACAAAATAGATGAAGGGCATCATTTTGGTACAACCTTCCAACCTTATAAGTTTTATGCACTCCATGTGTCACTAGCAAGTGCATATCTCTAGTTGTGATTATTACTCGGCTTCCCTGCCCAAACCAATCTTGTTTACCAGCCAAATTCTCCAATTGGTTTACTTCATTCACATCATCAAGAACAAGAAGAACCTTTTTTCTACATAAAGAGTTTTGTATTATCTTTTTCCCATCACATAAATCATAACAAGAACTGCTACTTATATTTAGACGACAAAGAAGTTCTCTTTGTATGTGAACTAAACCATTTGTCTCAGATACCTCTCTAACATTACCAAGAAAGCAAGTAGCTTCAAACTTTCCATTGATTGCTAATGCTTCATAGACTGCTCTAGCAATAGTTGTCTTTCCTATGCCACCCATGCCCCATATGCCTATAAAGCGAACATCACTCAACCCCATTCCTATGAGCCTATTCACTTCCTCCACCCTTGAAGCAATCCCAACAAGGTTCTCCGTACAAGATGTCAATTTTGGAATCAGCTTTTTATGTACAAGCTCAGTAATGCTTTCAACAAGTGCTGCCTCATGACTGCATAGACAGAAGTAAAGAAAAAAACTTGCATTGAATCCAACAAAGAACCATAAGAAAATAAAGCAACAAACCGAAAACACCAAGTTGTTATTTCATATTTTGTAAATCCAAGGTAAAATCTGAAACACAAACCTTGACAGTATGAAAGTACCAACTCAACTCAAAAATTAAGGCTATTAAATGAAACTTTGGAAATGATTTTGTAATCTCATGCTATAATACTCTCTCGCTATGCACAAGGTTTAAGAAAGAGTTAGACTATATGTCTATAACAGGTGTAAAGAACCATTTCAATCTAAAAGTTCAAGTCGGTAAGTGATGTCCACATTAATGGTTTAAATTAATATCTCTAATACGTCCCCTCACGCAAGAGCTCATTAGATTTGAATAGTGGACAATAAATAGATCCAGCTACCTCCGTTAACAAACTCCACAGCAATAAAACCATTTCAATCAAAAGCTTAATTTGGTGAGTGATGTCCACATTAATGGTTTATATTAATATCTCTAATACATGATTATGATCTTTTGGCCATATGGTAACAAAAACCAACCATTGTGCTAAGACTACCCTTCAAATTCAACATTCAGATTATGAGTAAAAAATAATAAACCTAATGGTGAGACAACTTACCGATCCTTGGAATCCCAACCAGAATGACTCGCAGCATGTCTTAACGCATCTCTCCATCTTTGAACCTTCTCTCTGTCTTGTTGGAAATTCTCTTCATGTTTTTTGAAAGCTTCCTCATAGCTTCCTCTTTGGTGCCTCACATCAGAGGGGTCCACGCCATAGAAGACTGGCATGATTGCTAGCCTGAGGTTTTTGTTGGTGTTACACTCAACAATCTTTTGGAGCTCATCCAAACACCAAGTTGAGGAAGCATAGTTTGGTGAAAGAATGGTGATTGCAAACATGGATTCTTCTATTGCTTTGAGGAGCTCTTGTGAAATGACTTGTCCTCTCTCAAGGTCTTTGTCATCCCTGAAAGTTGTGATCCCTTTTCTTTCAAGTGAAGCACAGAGATGGTCAGTGAACCCTTTGCGTGTGTCTTCTCCCCTAAAACTCAAGAACACATGGTAAGTACATGCTCTAGAAGAAGGAGAGGAAGAAGAGGCTCCTTCCATGGTGATATTGGATTGGTGTGATCTATATCAGCTTGTGTTTTGGGGTGATCAAGGATTTCTGATGCTCTAATTGTTCTATGCTTTTTGTAGGAATATGGTTGGAAAGTAAAAGGTGAAGACATAACAAGGAAGACTAAGCTAACTGTGAATACATGATTTTGTGTTTGCAAGGAAGAGTGTGGAAGCTAGTTTGGTAGAGAAGTTGAAAAAGAGAATATATGCTAGTGTGAATACAACTTTAGTCTTCAACTCTTCATGGATGGAAGGAGAGTGGAAGCTACTTTCAATCACTACTTTAGTTACTTTCGTTTTTTCATTGGGTTTAATGTTTGGGTTTTATAATTATCGTTTAACATGAAAATTACAATTTTCTTACACACCTTTCGATTTCCTTGTTGATATGGATTCTACATATAATTTTTTTCTGACACATGGGTCACAAATGCTTTTTATCTCTACAACATAAAATTTCAATTCCCCCTTTACATGAGAATTATAAAACCCTTAATGTTTAGCATATAAATGCAAAAGCTATTCTCAGGTCATGTCCTTGTCGCTGGAATAAGTTTTTCTTGTTATATATTATTCCATAATTGTGTCACTTTTTTTTAGATGATGGAACCCATAAATGTATCTTTATGATATAAGATAATTTATTTCCATTAATATGAAATAAATAAAATCCTTAATATATTTCACCAAATACTATTTTTTTCTTTTTCTTTTCTTTTTTCCCTGCTTCAAGCTGGACTCGTTTTCGGAGAAACTTCGAACGTAAAACGTGGGAGATTTATAAAATAAAAAAAGAAGCAAATAATAGTACGCAAGACAAAAGAACAATATATATCGTATAATTAATGGACTAATAACAATGCATTTTTTAACCAAAAAAATAACATTAATTAAAATTTAACCGTTATTAATCAGTAGTTAATAATCTATTAGTAATGAGTACTATATTTTATGTGTATGAATATAAAATTGATAATGAAAAAATGGAACTTCATAAAAAATGGTTTACGAAGTTCATCATTAACGTTATACGTAACCTTGTCCTTTCTGTTTCTATGTTTTCTAATAGATTCGCCTTCGAATAATTTTGGAAAAGTAAAGTTGAGAGATTTATCAAATAATAACAGAAAGGATGAAAGGGATAGAATCCGAACCCAAGGAAGGACAAAGTGACACATAAAAAAGTTTGATGCTTTATTTATGCAACTTATTTTTATTAAAAACTAGTCTATATAACTCATGCATTCGCAGCATTGCATGGCTTATTTTTAATATAAATTTTAAAGCTAATTGCATTTAAGGGGGAAGAAAATAATAAATGAAGTTTATACAAAAATTATGTTCATCAATGTGGAAAGAAAACGAGTTTATGGACCATCAACATAGTTTTTCTGTAGTTACTAAACACAAGAAAATAATGGAAGGTGTATGCTAAATCAATTCCCCTTTGACAAAAAAAAAAAAAAAAAACAGACAATAGTTGTGGTTTCCTAAGACAAATAAAATGGGTTTCATTACTTTCGGTCTTTTTTTTTTTTTCCTTGACAGAGAAGAAAAGAGTGCAAGAAGATTGTGATGGATTTTGCATCCATTAACCGAAACAAGCAATTTATCAATTCGAAAAAGGCAAAAGTATATATCATTTTAGAAAATACTTGTCAATGTCAAAAGAAGTATTATCTCATGCTCAAACAATAAATAGGAGAGAGAAAAAAGTTGGAGGTGAAAGAAAAAAAATCACCTGAGACCCATTTGAAAAATGTGAGTGTAGGAGATAATAATTTTTTTATGTAACATAAGAAAAGTAATTCCCACCATTTTAAAGGATGTAAAATTATGTTATTTTAAGTGAGAAAAAAGATAGATAAAGGAGGAGAGAGAGTGGACAAAAAAAATGTTGATGCTTTTCTTACAAAAAAATAACACAAATGTGGATTAAAAAGAACAAACATTTTTCCCTTCGAAGAATTAAGAATTAAGAATTAAGAAAAAAGGGAAACTATGGTCACGTTTTACTTTCTAATTTACAATAGGACCATGTTTTGCTGATTATAACAGGACAATGCTAAAGCAAAAGCATCTTTAGATCACTAAGCCATGTTAACTAGCATGAAATAATACAATGTATAAAAGAAAAACATGTCAATTCAAAATGTATTGAGCTTAAGCACATCTTAAGAAACAGTGAACGCGAAACAGGAACAAATCTAGATATGCTCAATTAAGGGAGAAAAAACAAGTGCATAAATTCCACTATGAATGTTGAGCTGATCAAGAGCACATAACTAATATATACACAGATGCATCTGTTGATGCTTTTTTACAAAAACACATATTACAAAATGTGGATTAAAAAGTGAAAAGAATAATGAATCCTCAGACATGCACAAGCCTCCCTAAAGATATTTCTAACCTCTATCTACAAGTACTATTCGGGATTTCATTGGATTAGCACCATAGAATAATAAATTTGTTACCACAAGATCATGGTAAACCAGCACATAAATGTAGTTTTCTGGTTCCCACAATCAAATCCAAGGGAAAGGATGCATGGTCCTTACGTGTGACATGATCCATCATAATGTCATGTAGGCAGAGAGGTGAAACCTACCCAGGTAGATTACTTCCACAGAGTCCAGATGTGAAATCTATACTCACTTTTAATTTTCTTCCACATTTGCAACCGATGAAAGTTTCTGTTCCAGGTCCTCCAGCAAATCTTGATATTCAGTAAATGCCGGGTGTGACTGTAGTGCATAGAAAACAGGCAAGAACCACATGTTTTATTTCATTTAAGTATACATACTGCCATGACCATAACTTACATCAGGAAAATTAAAATA
Organism: Gastrolobium villosum; assembly: GCA_032173675.1. NCBI lineage: Eukaryota > Viridiplantae > Streptophyta > Magnoliopsida > Fabales > Fabaceae > Gastrolobium > Gastrolobium villosum. Next base: position 98,411 of record JAVKPL010001319.1, on the reverse strand, counting down.
GCTATACCTGCAGGGTGGTGTAGTAAGCTTTCCACAACCGAACATCATGACGGAATAAGTCAAAAAGAACCTACAAAATCTCACCAGAAGAATACACTTGTCAACAAAGTGAACCCTTTCTAAAATGGGAGAATCACTATCCAGTACACAATGAACCCAAACTTAAGTACCTCGGAACGTCTTAAGAGAGTAGCCAGGACAACTATCCATTCCTTAAACTTGACCGAGCACATATGAGCCAGGAGAAAGTCAGCATCCAACCGGCTCTGTAATGTTCCCATTTGAAGCTGATAACAAAAAATAGTGTTCATTAATGGGGCGAGGAAAAAAAGCTAAAGAAGAACATTAGAATAAATCTAGACATGCTTCTGCCAAATGATCAAAGACTTTGCATCATTGCAGTATTGAAAATCGGCTTCAGCAGTGAAGTATTAGTGTTACCCCTTCTAATATCTAAATCAAGATTCAAGGTTTATTTCGATGCCATGAGATTTTTTACATAGAAAAATAAATTTTACAAAATAGATAAAAGAAGGAAAGTACACAATGACAGGAGGATAAGGTATCCTCCAATATCATGAGACCTTTTAGAGCATAACTGATCATATTTATTTGGTTATAGCACCAAAACTACCTAATAAATTCATACCTAAATAACCAAAATGAGTAATAATATACTAGGCCACAGAACAAGTTTGTAGTATCACCAGAGAGTATAAAACTAAGGCTGGAACACATAAAACACGAAGCAAATCTACACTACAGTATCAGACATTATATATGCATCAACTAACAACTACTGTAGAAAGAGAGCTTGCAAAGAGAGAAAGCAATATTAGGCCACTGAAATTTAAAAGTTAAACCAATGAAATGAAGTACATAGTATGGTCATCGAGGAAGTTTTGTTTTCCAAATGTTAAAATCTTAAACCTTTTGGCTTAGTAGTTCAAGTCCTGAAGCAAAATTCTCCAGCCGAGCACTCCCGTATCTTTCTCGTTGTAGATACTCCTGCAATTGATTGTCACTGAACAGTTTAAACACTTTTAAACTGAAAGAAAATCATCTTAAGGGGATTAGAACAAGTCAATCAGTAAGATCTTCTTACCACTAAGTCAAACTGAGTGCCTTTCACAAATGCAACAAGCTTGGAGAGCTCTTTCCCTGACATCAGGTAACTAGCATGGTTTTCTAAAATATTCTTAACCGAGGCAACATGAGCACTTTGTTCCTTGAATGAGGTGCTGCTCCAAAGAAAATTACTTAGCATGGTTGGTAACTTTGATGCTAGGACAACAGAAAAAACAATTCACTAAAATGTGCATGAACCTTTTATCCAATGACTGCTTCTGCTCACTAGAACGAAAAAGGAAATAGCCCAAAAATCTGGGAGAAAGTTTATCTGAATCGGTTGATGCTTGGTCATATTCTCTACCAGATCTTAGCAAGAACCTCACCTGAGAACCCAAAACAAAATAGTTAAGAAAAAGGAAAAGGTCACAACCACTTGTATAAAATATATAATCTCATGGAGTTTCAAAACAATACCAGCTCCCCAGCAAGCTCATACAAAGATTCATCAAGTGTTGCCTGCATGAGTTTGATAACTTGCATCATTGATGTGACTTAATTTTTGAAAAAATAAAATAAAATGACTTAAGCAATCAAGCCCAAACCTGCAATAACCGCAAAGCACAGTACTGACTTACAGCAGGGCCTTCAAGTTTAGCAATCACCTGTTATATTTCAGATGAAATGAACTTGATCACATGATAGTGCGCGCACGCGTGTGTGTATATATATATATATATATATATATATATATATAGAATTTCATCACCAGTTTGAATGCAGAAACTAGGGAAACCATAAAATCTCGTTCAGCAATCCTAAAGCATATATAATACAACAATCAAACCAGAAAAAAGATAATCTGTTCTTTTTGAAAGTAACAAAGTGCAACATGTGTGGATTAAACACAACAGGAATTTTGTCAAACCAGAGAGAAAACTTAAAACCAAATAAACTTTTGAATTATCGCCAATTATGCAATGCAACACTCAAATCATAAAATAGAAACCTCAGAATGAATATAAAACATGCTAATAATGATTTAAAATTGAATCAAACAATTCTTATTTATAGGGGGAGACTGATAAAAGAAAGAGAAAAGAAATACAAGAAAGCAAGAAATGATAGAGTGATAATGTTTCTACATATAAAGAGACCGATTGAAAAGGGCAAGTTATTCTTACAAGTATATAGCAAGCTGCAGTGCGATACCATCTACGCTGAAAGCATTCCTCAAACAATCTATACAGAAACCCCAAAAATGAAATTAAAAAAGAATATTTGCACATCTAAAATATAGCAGTGAAATAAGCATTATAATTTGCACTAGCAAACCAAATAGGCAACAAAATTCAGATGACTTTGCAGTTTGCAGTGAAGAAACAGCTTAGTGACCATTTTCACTGTAAAAGGTAGAACTACTTATCATATATTAGATACATGTAAAAATACAAAATTTTGTACGATTCTCTTCTTTCTTTTTTTCAGTATAAGTCTTAAAATATAAAAATAACAATGTGATTTCACAAATGAATATCATATTGTCTTTTTCAATAACTTCAGTTTTCCTTGGTTCACTTTAAGCAGCACTATGAATTTTTTTTTCACAAACATGATAGTTCTAATGGATATTACATATCGAATTTCTCTTATGGTCCTGTTTCATGCAAGAAAAAAGTTTTACATTTCTTTTCTATCCAATCCGTTCACGCCGCCAAATGAGCTTCCTAATTACATTAACATGCGTGAGAATGAAAAAATGAAGCATTTAATCAAACAAAGGTAGAAATTTGTTAACTGAAATGCTAGAAAGTTATATTCTTGACAAGCCATACAAAAACAGTATCTAGCACCAAATAGAATATATTACCAAGTTCACCCTATAAGGATTTCTCCAACTTAATAACTCTCCAAATGTATGTCATGTCAAGTATTGTATTTTCTTTTTGCTCTACATGATTCCTTTTTTTGAAAGACTTGAGCACATTTCACATATTGATTGTTAGAGAAATATAAAACCATTAATGTCGCTTCACTCAACAGCTTAAGCTTTTAGGTTGAGTTGGTTCTTTAAATAATATCAGACTGACATAACTAAGTGGTTATAAGTTCGATCTTCACCGACTCCATTCTATTAATAAAAATAATTAAATATTGTGGAGTTTCTTAGCACAGATAGGCTGAGCCTGAAGCATCATCCACCCTTCAACCCCAATGGGCTTTCGTGTAAGGGGGCGTGTTAGAGAAATATAAAACCGTTAATGTAGTCTCACCCAACAGCTTAAGCTTTTGGATTGAATTGGTTTTTTACATTGATGAAAGTTGAAATCAAAATGAAAAGCATAGATGCTTGAAAGACATACTCTGTTGATCTTCCAGCAGCAGAGAATAAATCTGCCCAATGACGACCATCAGTTTTTCTTGCGACACTTACAACAACATCTAGGTACTCTGGAAAATTTCTGATCAGATCACAGGTCTTCTCCAAAAGAGTTCTTTTAGCATGTTTAAGAACTGAGACCTGATTCTTGTTTACATTTGGCCTGGAGTAATTGGCATGAAAATTAAACAGCTAAGACAAAATCCAATTGGCAACAAAGTTAGGCACCAAGAAATTACTGCATTCGTGCTCAATCAAAGGAAAAAGCAAAGAAAATACAGCAAACTACCAGATTGCCTTAGCATCAAAGTTGTATCGTGTTTCAGATCATAGGAATGACAGGATCATGAGATGAGGTCCTAGTGATGTTATAAATGTGGGCTTCGATAGCTAATTTTTAAAGTGTTTGGATTTTACTTTTTGGGCAAGCAGTAAATAAAACAATGTTTTCTTACTGAGGTAGTCAAAGGTGAAAGTCCTAGAGGTGCCAAAGAGCGCACATCTAACTGATGAAAGGCATTAACATAAGTAAATATATATATATATATATATATATATATATTAACTAATAAAGCTTAATAGGCTCATAACAAGCTATAAAGTCAAAGTTCATAATCAAAATAGATGTGCAGCAGCCCTAAAATTCAAAATCCTTAATAAAAAGAGGTCAACAAATAACAAGTAAACAGGAAACAGGAAACTAATACAGCAGCAAAGCAAATAAACCACGTAATAAGAATAGAACAGTAATTGAAGAAACACATTTAATGATAGGAAAGTATAGAAGAGAGGAAAAAAATAAAACTGAATAAAAAAAGTGCCCTTAAAGCGTGAGTTCATTACAGGAGCTATGCCTCATCTAGCAAGAGGTGTTAGGCCGTTAGCCCCTCGCCTCGCCTCGCCTTAGCGCCTTAGGTATGCCTCTTGGCACATTTAACTACACTGTTTTATACTCCTTTTATAGATGAAGGACCTACCCCAATATTTTGCTGAAATTCCCCATTTTCAGCCATATCAAAGAAGAGTTTCCATGATGAGAGTTCATTTATAAGTGGCCAAATCTTAATTAAAACGTACCAATACTTGTTATGTGCTAAGAGTTGATTAAATTATAGAGCAAGCACTAGAGATCCCCTAATAATATTACGCAGAAAGGTTGCATGTAGGGACATATCCTCATAAACACAACCAATGGTTAAAATTCACATATTTGACTGAAAGTCTGAAAATATAAACATTTCCAAATTAAAGTACCTGGATATATCTGCTTCAAATACTGTAAAAAGAAGCCACTCTAGACAGTGTGAAAAATGAGGCTTCTCTGCTGATAGCTCTGCCAGCCTTAAAGCTTCCTCAATTTTGTCCCTCTAGCAGACATATAAATAAATAGGAATGAATCACACAGGATATCCCTTTTTTCTATAGAACAAGAGTTCATCAAGCAATGAAAGATAATTTAAAAGAACAAGGTTGAACATCCCTCAATACCAAAAGCATAAAATAAACACAAAACAAAAGAACCCCCAACTGCAACCTGACATTACCATGCTCCCCAATCTCTCTGAAAACATAACAATACGTCTATCTTGTTTAATCTTTCTCATATAAAAGAAGATAAAATAAAGAAGAGAAGAGCACATAGTCAGAGAATAAGTAATCCTATTCAGATAAAAAAAACATGTATATTTTCCATGTGGCATGAAAACCAAGACATGCATTTCACACATCCTATGTGATAGTTTAAAATTCGAAGCAATGCAACGTTAATTAAGGAAAATAAGAATAAAGACTTTGACTAATTCAATAAAAGACCACATCCTATTCGTTGCTTGACAACAATATGTTGTGCCTCAAAGTAAAATCAATAACTACACGAATCAATTACTCAAAGATCAACATCAATAATGAAATATTGCGATTTTCTTATTTCTTAGATACTAGTTTTGTTGACGGACACAAATTTAAAAATTTCCCATGCAAGTTAATAACATCGAAAAGCATAAGATACCTAAGAGAAAAACATCCGTGGCTGCTTTTCTTTTCATATAATACAATGAGTGTGCTCATATATTAAATTTATTGGACCATATACAGCGTGCATGCCACTGTAATAAGATCTCCTTTTTAGGCATTCAATGCAAAAGGAAACCAAGAGACCAACAATTTCCTAAAGTTAAAATATGAATTTCGAGTTCATGCAATTATAACCATCTTCAATTTTACTCAATGTAATACCTGAAGAAGATGACGGAGCAGACAGTGCAGTATTGTTTGTGCTTGAGGAGATGGCTCGAAACATGGAAATTCTGCACTTGCTGAAAATGACATTCTCTGGGAAACACCAACAACTACACCAGCATTTGGAAGAAGTCCCAGAGGGTATACTTCCCGATCAAACTCAAGCTCCGGATCCAACTAAAAATTAATTGAGGCTAGATCAGAAAATTAACAGATCCCAGAAATGCCTAGCCAAATCAGCAAATTAAATGATTCCAGCAGATTAAGATGATGCAGGAATTGTTCAATAAAGGAAACTGTTGAGATATATAGTCCCACACCACCCCAAAAGCTAGCTCAAAGGGTGGAAGTGCCCAAGGCCTTATAAACTCCAAGAGGACAAGTCAAATGCCTTGCCAAGCGCTGGGCTTATGGAGAAACTAGAGCCTAGCCAAATCAGAAATTAAATGAATATGAAGCCAATCAACAGTATGTATACACACACACACTCTACATGGACCAAAACAGTTGAATGTGATTCTTTATAATTACAATATCAACAAAATGCAGCAAAGGAGTGAGTCAAATGCCTTGCCATGGGCTTATGTAATGCTGAGGCCAAAGAAAATTTCGCACACGCACACGCGCGCACACACACACACACACATTACAATATCAACATGGATTATGTTCAATGCAGCATGCAAGATTATAAACATCCATTTCGTCTTATTTATATCCAGACCTGCAAGAAATCCTCCTGCTTGAAAGAATTAGCACATGGAGATGGATACCAAACCTGCAACAATGAACCTTCCACGTAAAAAACTATTAGACAAGAAATAAGGAATTATACTAGAGTGAATCAAAAATCATATGAACCTAGTAAAATAATAGGATGTACATATAGGGAATAAGAAAGATCTTAACAGTTAATTACCTGCATGCCTCGATGACCATAATCTAACCATGAAACTTCCTCAATCAAATTCGCCTTATCCTCAGACTGGCCACAGGTGACCCAAAATAGTTCAACTGAATCAGTAAGATTTCTCTCCCGTCCATCATCCAAATCAAGAAGCGAAAGCTCCCCATTTGCCCTCAATATCAAACATCTAGAACAAATCATTTTCATGAGGAATGTGACATCAAGTATATACCACACACACACACACACACACACACACACACACGTGTGCACGCGCGAAAAAAACAAAAACAAAAGGTGCTTCCATCCCAGTATTATAGCTATAAATTTGTCTTGGCACAAACACTGTAAGGAAATCAAATTTCTTAAAGATGAATTATTAATAGGAAAGAAAAAACCTTGGCTTTAAGGACAGACACAAAAACAACCAGGTTTAGGAGGACAATCAATTCTTACCTACAATCAACAAGCCTGGAACTCAGACCTAGTTTAGACAACCATATGTATGTTTAAATTGGTATGACAATAATTGTATGGGATACTTAGTTGTAACGCATTCTGACTTTACTGATAGTGACATTTTACCTTGGACCATCTTAATTAGAGAAGTGGCAAAATAAATTGGTGAAAGGGAGTATATGCTGTTCACAAGGACGTTACCTTGCTGGCTCTCTTGTTAATGAATCTGATGAAGATGAAATGTAATTGTTTGATATAGATTCTCTTGGAAGTTGATCAGGAATGAATCGCATTGCTGCAGGATGGCTCTTGGCAGTCATAATTGAAAGTTCTCGTACTGCAGAAAGCTGTTTGTCATGTTATCACTTAAAAATGTATAACAAACCAAGTTTTATTGGAGAAATTTCAAAACCAAAAACGATAAAATAAAAAAATGAGCATCTCAAACAAGTATGAAAACCAAAGAAGAAAAACTATTTAAAAGTATGCATTTACCTGCAAATCTGGATTTCCTGAAGGAGACAATTCACCCAATAATTTCACATGGAATATGTGGACATCAAATGGTCTATATGTAACCAGTATATAATCTTGGTACACATCCATCACCATTGGTTTAGCAAGCAATGGCTTTCGACAGAGCAATGAGCTTTGATCAAGGTGATATCTTGGGTAAAACAGCAATTCATACCTGAGATAAAAAGGGAGACCTAAGAGACCATTGGGTATAGAACAAAATGGTTTCATATGTTGCATGATGCTCCAATTAAATGTTACGGAAACTATAGTTTTAATTAGACCTGCAGTGTTTTCTTGAGGATTCAATGAGACCTAGACTTTAAGTCGCATATAAAAAATAAATAAAAACTTAACAGCCTTTAGATTCAGACTTTTCCAGCAATGTACATTGCTAGACACCAATTGGCTATGAAAGAGAATCTTGACAAACAGTAAAATTTAAAGTATCAACCACATAATACAAGCAAATAAAGTATCTCACGTGTTGGAAGAATCAATATAGTTGCAGACAACGACAATCTTCCCCAGCCATAACAAACCTTTACACTGAATCTTTTGCTCCTGGGTGACATCTCCAAATACTCTCCATCTTTTCAAACGTATATCATACAATATCAAACCATGAAGACCAGCAACAGCTAAGTACATTCCATCCTGGCTAGCTGCCACATGTTGAACAGGCCAGTTTTGGGAAATATAAGAAACCTGCACAAATTTTTAAACTTTAGAAGGGAAGTTCATTCAACGAAGATTACATGTTCAAAGTTTGACAATCAACCACATAACTGGAAGGTTAATATGTAGCATTTTAAGTTCTTCAGTCTCTTCTGACTGCACGATGAGTAACCGGTCTTCCCCATAAATCACTTGCTGGATGTAAGTAGTGCCTGAAACACCTCTACTAAGACAGCATTTTCCAAACGAGAAAGAAAGAATTCTCTCTGAAGATCCCACCTCAATAGCATAAAGTCTATATCCATATTCATCCCACTGCATCAGTGAGGTACCAGCCATCAATGGTTCATACTTACAATCATGGTTTGGCTTAGCAATTGGAGAAGATACAGAACTTAAACCTATTTGTCTAATTGTTGACATCAAGCGACACCCAGAAACAGACCAAACTGCAAGCCCCCTTAACTTCCACCCAACTGCAAAAGCAGAATCATCAGGTGTCCAAGTAATGCAACTAACAGGGCCAGTGTCCTCCACTGAATATCTGCACAATAGTCATAAAAATACTTCATGACATAGAAATAAGTCCATCTAAACATTGGACACAAGTCCTAATATACTGATAAGACATGAGAAAATTATCACTATAGTCATATTTCTGACACACTGAAATTGCATGCATTGACTAGTAAGGAAAGAACTGTAATTTTATTGGGATGACCAGTGAAGGAATAACTTAGAATGTCCTGATCTTTCCCAAGAAGGTTAATTGTGATGACATACTTTAAAAACATAAATAAATAAGTAAATGAAACGGAGACAGCGTTAGGCTAGAGGAACATGTGACACAAAACATTTAACCAGAGTATTTATGCACAATCTTATGGCGAACTTGAGCATCCAGCTTGGAGAAGTAAACAAAGACAAAGGTGTTCACTATGATATCAATTCCCTTCATGCATATTAAATAAAACTTACCCCCAGTCATACAAAGAGACTGAACGTATAAGCAATGATGATTCAGCCAAATCATACAACTCCACTGTTCCTCTTCTGGTACCCACAGCTAGAATTTGCTGCTCAAGAGCTACTGAAGCACATACAGCATCACCACAAGCCAACCTCTTTTCTGCTTTAATACAGTCAACTAGCTTTAAACCTTTCTTACTTATGGAACATGACACAAGTTGCCCGTCAGAATACAAGACTAATAGCAACCTCAATGGAAGACAAAGCTCCAGCTGGTTGATTTCAGACTTTCTAGGAATAATGTGATTGGAATTAAGAACCTTTGGATGACCTTTAGGAGAAACACCATTGTCTAGAGAAAGTGGTATTTGAGAATCGTCAAAGCTAGCAGGAGGATGTGGATCAAATTGAAAAGCCCCATAGAACTGTTTAGGATATCATAAAATGATAGTAATATTGTTATATATCAAAATAAAAAAGATTTCTGTATACTCAGTTGAATATTGCCAGTATATCAATGACCATAGAAAATAAGTTAAATTGGGATATAATTTCAAACATGTAAAGCTGTATGTTTAAATTACCTCCCCCTTCCAAGACATACTGTATAAAGTTCCATCAGAAAGTCCAAGCAGCATATGTTTGTTATCACTAACAATATTGCTCCTGGCAATACAGTTGTATAAAGAGAAGTATCAAGATCACACCACAAATGGCTTCAATTTTAGACTACAATATACAGAGTGAAGCAAAAAAAATTTGACACTTTTCAGGAAGTAAAGAGGAAAGATAGTTTGACAAATTCAACAATATATCACATGACTTTAGAATTTAGATAAGGCCTGTGGGTTAAAAGAAATCATGTAGACACTCAATTGCCACAATAATTAATGACCCATAACATGATAGATACCTATAGTTACTTAGTAGAGCATTGGCAGTTTGGCTTATAATCAAATGGATGTGGACTTTTCTGAAGGACACATTCTTCAGAGGTTATATAACATTTCTTCTACTTTTATTTTATAAAATACCCAACTCTTCTACTTCTCTCTGCATTTCCTACTCATCAGCAACCATGGCAGTAAGTAGCATGGTGCAACCAATTTTAATGATAATAAAGAAATCAACATTTTTTCCTAGTTTCTTTCATAAAAGGAAAATATGTTTTATTTTTCATACCATAAATTTTACAAAAATAAAATCTTATTACACTGATGATTCTGATAAGAACCCAACTCCAAAATCAATTAAGAATAGTAGAACACAAGATTTTGGGTTGGAAACCCAGATTTTCTGATATATGTATTAAAAATAAAACGATTACAACTGATGGGAAATTACGAGAAACCAAATGACATGAAAGAAAGTATAAAATGACAGAAGGGACATAACAATGAGTGAAGCAATTCGAGAGGCCTCACACTTTCCCAAGGGTCCCAATTCCAAACTATATCCAAGGTACCCTCACACACTTCACATTCCCATCTTATACTCAGCCTAACCTCCTAGAATATTCTACTCTCCCTCCAAAAGTTAATTATGCCACCTCATTGGTAGAACATAATCTCCTACTACCCACCTTACGTAAACCTCCATAAGTATATTCCTATCAGATTCCAATTATACCAGTAGTAATTTAGTTCAATTGCATTAATTCCCATAGATGAAGAAAGTTATAAATCAATACTAGCTGGAAACCTACACCGATAAATCCTCTACTGCAAAAGGAACTTGCTCAGTAAGCAGAAGAGATATAGTAGCTAGGCATAAAGCAGAGGGTTGCTTCCCACCAATGTGTATTCTTTTATCAGAGAGCTGGACCTTAAAAATGTGAAGATAGAAAGAAGATGTCTGCAAATAGAAAATACAGATGTATTAGGAACATAAACAGCATCTTATCACTTATAGGAATAAAAGAATTCAAGAACAAATTTATACTTAAACCACAATACATTAATTTTAAGGAATGGGTTATCAGCGGCATCAACAAAATAAAGACATGAGATGAAATTTAAGGTAGAATATCGCACAAATAATAAGATATAATTATAAATCTGAATAAACTAAAATTGCGGTAAAGCCAGAAAATATTCAAGTAACAAGTTTCAACTGTCCTGAATTTGCACACAACAAGGTGATCTGATTCCAGAAAAAACATCTAAATCTAACTTAAATGGGGTAAGGTGCATCTTTCATTACAACACAGCCCACTGCCAATCAGACAATATAAATGCCAGCTTGCTGAGATAAGTGATAGTTTTGTTCAATTTACTAGCAGCCTCTAAAGATTATACCCCACATTTCATCTTGAACTCCAAAAAGTAGGTGATCAAACATGTGTACAAATTACCTGTTCTGTTAATAAAAAATGTGTAATCAAATAGTTTACAAAGCACATTAAATAGGTAACCCAGAGATATGGGATGCATAAAATCTGGTTATTCATTGCATAAATCCCATTAACAATCATATATCAACACACTGAAAAACTTACAAGAATAGCGATCAATTTGGCATCAGGGCTCCACACAGCCTGCAAGTTTTCTCCTTCCCTCTGCAATGAATCCGAATCTCTCTTGTACTTCCCCAATCTCACTCTATGCTGAACCAACATAAAATCCAAAACACTGTTAAGCCCAAACTCTATCTCTTACCCAACCATATTTCCCTATATACTCCACATTACAACAATTCACCTTCATGAAACCCATTTCAACTTTTTTTCCCAAAATTAAAAAAAAAAAAAAAAAAAAAACTATAAACGAATTCAAATACATACTCCAAATGCCCACATTACAGAAATTCAGCTCCATCAAAACCCAGTTCATATTCTCTCCAAAACATAAACATTATACACAATTGAATAATATAGACACAAATTCACAATACCCCACATTATAAAAACTCACCTCAATGTAAACCCATGTCCATTTTTCCACAAAAAACAAAAATTTAGAAAAAATACAATTGCTAAAAGAGACGTTGAGAACGGATCCATATACCTGGGAAGAGCTCCAAAGTTCAAAGTGAGTGGGAGAGACAACAAGCAACAAACGATTGATAACTTTGAGGTACACAATCTTCTGTGAAGAGGGACACAGTCCCTGCTCAAGAGGGATCACCTGAGGCCACCCATATGCCATATACATGACTTCTTCTTCTTCTTCTTCTTCTCAGATTTGCTTCAAATTACTGCAATCTATCACAGATCTAGAATCTGCAGAAGGATATCAGGGACTGCAAAACCAAGATCATAACCATTTCTAAGGGAACAAAATTGATGCAAATGTTTCAGCTTTGATCCACGACTTCGATTTGGATTTGGATTTGTTAATTGGGAAGAACCGAGTTCAACCACAGGGCCAACCCACACTGAAAAATAAAATAAATCTCCTTTGTAGCAGAAAATAACAATAATAATAATTATTATTATTATTATATATGATGTATACTTATATTGTTTGTATGCTTTACGTGTAAAATAATAGGAGAAACTTTGAAATATATGTATATATTAAATTGATTTACAAGAGTATAATATATAAAAAATAGGGAAAATTTTACTTTCACACCCATTGAGGTTTGCCTGTGTATCATTTAGCACACTGTGGTTTAAAAATTATCATTTATATCGCTTGTGGTTACAATGTGTCATCTAACCCAATGGTAAAATACCCTCATAATACAAAATATCACAAATACCCTTAATAAACAAAATATTAAATTAAAATTAAAATATTAAATTATCCCTAATTAAAATTAAAACCCTAATACCCCTACATTTTATTTTTTATTTTTAAGTTAAGTTTTTTTATGCTTATTTTCTTATTTTGTTAATGGATAGTTCATTTGAGGGTGTCATACTGTAAAATAAGGATTAAGCAACAACGGTAATAATAATATAACAGACAAATAAAACGCTATTACAGCAGTTTAAAGAACTAAACAAAAGCCTTCAATTCACGGGATGTATCATTTGCCCAAGCAACAAGACGTGTTCTCCACTTCACTGTGGATCTTCACCATAGTGCAAAACCTTTTTTTTTCATAGGATATTTGTATAGTTAAAATAATACACAAGAGTACTAGTGAACAACTAAGAATTTACGGCTTTAAGTATTAGATGAATCTGACAAACCTGTATAGCCACTTCTTTGAATTCAAATATAAATTGCCAGTTAAACCGCCAGCAACAAATCTCCTAGAGGTGTTTCATAAATACTGTGAGTGGTAAGGACTAAGGAAGAGATTGTGATTTCAAGTAATAATTTCCATATATTATGAGTATTTTTGATATTTTATATTACGAAGAGTATATTTTAATCATTAATTAGTGAAACCATTGTGGATGTAAATGATAATATATACCACAGGGTGCTAAATGATACACACACAAACCACAATGGGTGAAAGTGAAGTTTTCCCTAAAAAATATTGATGGGCTTAACTCATACTAAATATAAATCCTAATTAAATAAGAAAATAAATTTTTATAAAATAATAAAAATATCCTAAAATATTCTTTCCAAAAGTTATTATTATATAATTTTTTGCTTTTAAAATCTATCGATTTATTTTTTGTCAGTGAAATTAGCTCATTATTAAAAATAATAATAATTTTTATAATTTAGAGTGGTAAAAATGGATGGATACGTTAAAATACATGTGAAGATAATAAATTTCTTTGATGATATATATCTATTATTAAAGTTAGCCGGAGCGAAAAGGTTGGTGGCGTCATCACTTTCATTGCAACCATGTATTGTATAAGCAATCATTTATGTGAGCCAAAATAGCAAACATAATTTGATTATAGACGGAAAGAGATTACATTTATAATTTTTTATAATTAAATTTTAATCATTAATTTTTATTAATAGGATAATAATAATTTATTTGATCATATTTATTAATTAATTATTAATAAATAATTAAAATTTAATTATAAGATATTCCAAACAAAAATAGGTTATAAATATAATTTTTTACCATAGAATTTATTCATTCAAATCTTTTAAATTTTTGTGTGTGGGATAATAATAATTAAATATAACTCAATTACTGTGTGGTTAACTAAAATTATTTTCTATAATGATTAGTAATAGAGAAGCAGATTCACAATATTCCCCAACGGTTAAATTATTATAAGATAGTGAAAGGCATTCTTTGAAATAAAATCATCAATTTATGTCATTTCATTTTCCATCATAATCAAATCGTGCATGATGGATCTTTGAAATTGAAAAAGAACTGTATTTCTAGCAAATTCATTTCAGTATGTCTTTATTAAATCGTGAATAACATGTGTAACCAAAAATGTATAAAACGAGAAATATAGGGATTGTCTATTTCTTTTATATTCTTGAATTAATTTGCCCACAAGATCTACTATTATTAAATACGATACATTTCTCAATGGCTTTGTATCTTCTCCGATGATGACACTCATTAGATCATCTCTAACATAAAGAGATCCACCACAAAATCATCATATGAGAGATTTCAACGTTAGGAAATAAAGAAATACCTTTGTAGTTTATCTTAATAATTTTTTATAAAAAAATGTCAAATGCGACGAATTTGATTTCATAAGAAAAAAAAAAAACGAAAGAATTATGTTGTGGTTTGGCAATTTTATTTTTTAATTTTATTTTTTTCCCCATCGTGATTGGTAATAAATCATGATAACTTTCATACAAAATAATATTGCTTTTTTTAATGGTTCGTTTTTTCTAACCCAAAATAATGTTATTTTAATTAATATTAAACAAAATTGTTTAAAATGACATTAAATTTTCACAATACTCACAAGTCACAATAAGTATTATTTTTGTGCAGGGATTATTGGACCGATTTCTATATATGTAAGTGGGGAAAAGTGTTTATCCTTTTAAATGACACAACTTATATTCTTTCACTCTCAGAAAGAGGTGGGACCCACACTTTTATTTTTCTTTTTGTCAACTTTCTCTCCTCCTTTATCTATCTCTTTTTCTCTCTTAAAATGGCACAATCTTATATTCCCTAAAATGACACACGCTTTACCCATGTAAGTGATGAGTGATGTGAAATTTACATTAAAAAGAAGGGTTTTATAATTCTCATTTAACATAAGAATTTGAGTTTTCCTACACATCCTTCGATTTTTATGCCAACGTGGGTCCTACACATAATTTTTTCTAACATACAGGTCCCACATGTTTTTTATCTCTAATGAGAATTCAATTCTATATAAAACCCTAAAAATAAAGAGTAATGTGTCATGATTAGACCAAACTAAAGATAAAAAAAGGTGATGAATGATGATAAACCCAGTGGCAATGAAAGTGCATTACCATGTCATGTTAGGTGTTCAAACATTGGAGTCGCAATTTTTACAGCACTAACCATTCCAGTTCACCTACCAAAAACATCAAAGTTCACCAGCAACAGGCTTTTTGGGTCAATGATTTCGTTAACTATAGACAATCCAAGCCCAAGTTTCATATCCTAGTTAGCTAAAAACATGTCTTCGATTAATAAACTGAAGTTCGACTTGAATCGACCCAACTGCAAAACCAATAAAAGTATGGGCCTACTATTTTCATGGATCCAATATAACCCCCTTTCTATTTTTAATTTAGAATACAAAATTTACTTATATTTATGGGTTAAAGACTTCTCATATGAATAATATTTTCTCTTACACATACAACAAACATGTGGATCCCATTGAAAAGAGGAAATAGAAAAAAAATTCAATGGGATCAATATGTTCAGTGCTCCTCCAGCACATGTTTTTGCCAAAATAGGAAAAATAAGGGATAGGAGTGGAAATAACTATAAAGGTGAGTAAAAGTGTTATTTTTTGCCATAATTAGTAAATGGTGTACCAAGTACTCAATGGTCCTGGATTACTGAAAATATTTTCATTGTGGGTAGGAAATAAATTCTTCTCATATAAGATGAGAAGTCTTTAACCCTATATTTATAGCTTTAAACTTAGGGATAAACAAGTATTATGTTGCAGGAAGAAGATTGTCACATGCAACCACCGCGACAAGACCAAGTAATCGAATAAATTGTCTTTTTCACTTTCTTTAGTTTATTTAACTTGTCTATTTCTTAGCAGTAGAAAAAATCCTTCTTGTAACAAGAGAAACCAAAGCCCTTAAACTAAACAATAGAATGTTTATAAGGTAGTTATTTTTATTTGAAAGCTATTTTTCCCAATGATTTCATAGGCCAAATAATATGTCATACAAAATTTCAAGTGAACTTTTTTTTTTTCTTACTTCTTTTGAGTAATAAATTAAATGACTTTTTTTTTTTGGTAAAAAAATTAAATGACTTTATTATACTGTTTTGTGTACCATAAAGCTTATTCTTCACTTTGTGGGGTTAAAAAAGAAGGTTGAATTTCCTAGCAAGGTCACACAGAAATGAGATTTTGAGAACAGTTACAAAACTGAGACTCTCCTTCTTGATGACCTAAAATCATAGAAATATCACTATGAAGCACCGACATTTCAAAAATCCTGATGTGTCATATCCGATA
Source organism: Gastrolobium villosum (assembly GCA_032173675.1). Taxonomy (NCBI): domain Eukaryota; kingdom Viridiplantae; phylum Streptophyta; class Magnoliopsida; order Fabales; family Fabaceae; genus Gastrolobium; species Gastrolobium villosum. The sequence continues at coordinate 81,656 of JAVKPL010001319.1, read as the reverse complement.
TTTCCTGACACTCCCCGACACTCCAACATACGTTACAGAAATTCAAAAAAAATATTCAAAAGTTGTATTGCATTGAGTTTTTAGTTCCAACCATTACATTCGTTGGATTACAATTATCATTTTATTGAGTTTAATATAAATATTAGGGATATTTTATGTTTCTTTACAAAATTGATGAATATTATAAGTCTAGTTTCATTTTTTTCTTAAATTATTGAATATTAAATATAATATACACTACATAAATTAAAAATATTATTTAATATCAAAACGTGTCCTAACGTGTCGAAATCTAATATTTTTTAGAACTAACGTGTCGAAGTGTCGTGTCGTATCGTGTCACGTGTCCGTGTCAGTATCGGTGCTACATAGGGAATATGTACATATGTAAGATTATAGCCATTTGAATTTGGAACTTTAAAAAGAAAAATCACTTTAATGAGTATATTTAATGGGAAATATTAATCTCATATCACATGAGAACAAGTGATCTCTCATACACACTCAAAAAGGTAGGGGTCTCACTTTAATTTTTTTCCTCTTTTTTCGTGTAATGGAACCCACATAAAATTATGAGTGCATAAGAAAATATAATCCCATGTTTAATATATTATTTTATTTTGAATAAAATTCACCGATTCATCAACTATGAATATTTTATTATGTAAATTTTCAGAAGAAGAAAAAGGGTTTATATTTCTTAAACATATAAACCCAAACCCAAAATTAGACCAAACAACCTAACAAGAAGATTTCAATTCATAAGACAACAACATTCTTATGCACTTAAGCATGTGCCAACAATTTTTTTTTCGACTTCACAATCTATCTGAGAGAGAGCAAAGGTACGAGTGTGGTGCACAATTATTAAGGAGTTAAAAACATAATAAAATGAATGGGGTGAAACAAAAGCATCCACATCATAAATCATACTAAAAAAATATATATTTGCTAAAGGAGTAAAATGATAAGAGTTAAGACAGAAACCAAGCATATCATGAGGACCACCAAAAGACTCGGTTTTAAAAGATCCAAATCAAGAGTCAAAGAATTAGCTACCCAGTTATTGGAGGAGATAAGGTAATACCATGAGGTGAGCACGTGGTTGTGCATGCTTGTTGGGAAGTGAGAGTAGGAGACAAAGCTCAAACATGCATATTGATTAGCATTGGGTCCCTTAACAAATGTATATGTATGTTCACCATTAGTTCCTTGTTAAATGAATCAATCACATATGAGATAAAGTTAAAGAAGAAAACAAAAAACTTTCAAACAATGACTTTATCTCAAAAGCTTCTCAAATAATTAAGTCCATATAAGTACCGGAGGGATATTATTACTACCAAAATTTTCTACTACCAACTCATTACCTATCTAATCATCATTGGATCAACATTTTCTCTTTTTCAAAAACTTTTTAGTATTCTCTCTCTTTAATCTAATGGTGATTAGATAGGTAGTAAGTTGGTAGTAAAAAAATTTGGTAGTAAGAATATCATCCCTCTTATACAATTACTCTTTATGTTCTTTTAGTAGATAAATCATTGGGATACTTATTTCTTTTTTAGGATCTTTTTAATAAATACATGTATAATTTTAAGAGAGAGATTTTCTTATATATATAGAGTTATTAGATTTTATGTATTTTGTATAAAATTTTGTACATACATTTAGAGAGGCAAATCTAAAATTAAACCTTTTAAGAGTTATGTGTTGAACTCTTTTAAGAAAATACTTTGTACTTTTGTAGCTTATCAACGTGTCTTTTCCTTTGTCTTTTGTTCAAATCACCTTTACTAGAACAATTTGTTCTTCTGTTCCCATGCATTCCTTGTGTTTTTGGCACATATATTATTGCTGTTGCATTACCGCTGAAAATAAGGGCTCACCTTAACAAAAACCTTAATAGAAAAATAATATTCATTATGCATCTTAATTACTTAAAAAGGAAATAGGGGCTCATCTTAATAATAATTTGATTACGTAAAACCATACATATATTTATATTTGACCCGCCCCGCATTCCGGATTAGTCTCATAGCTAGCTCAAGGAGTCAAAGCTTATGGGGATACTGAAAGGAGTTTACTTGCCTCAAGGAAGTAATCAGAATTGAGTTAACTAAGAAAAATACATAATTTTACTTTGATTTCTTCACTTGTGATATAAGGGCTCAGCTTAACAAAAACATTAATAGAACTCAATTATTATTCCTTAGTGCCTCTGAAAAATGATAGCCTAACCTTGATGAAAAATGATAACTTGCACTTTGAAGGCAAATTTCATATCATATCTTTGACAGTCATGTCTCACCCACAATTCGTTTTTTTCAGTTCGATTTCATGGCTGTATATATATGTAGGAATTGGCAATACTGAAAAAGTTAGACGGAACCTTAAATTATATGGCACTAACCGTTGGGCCATTATTGTCTTGGCAGGGCCAGGCACAGCCGAAACATGGCATTGCAATCGAACCTTATACTTGAAGAAGCTTGGGAAAAGAATGTGGGTCTACACTCATGGGGGAAGATGTTGAGGAATTCAAAAATGAATGATTGAGTGAAAAAGTCTTACATTAGGTAAAAATAGACTAAGTGCATGTTTAGATCATCTTTTTTTTAAACTAGAAGTTACTTATAAGCATAAGTTAGGCCAATCAGGTTTTGTGAATGAAAAGTTCTTTTTTTATAATGAAGAAAAAAGCTTAAAGCTATAAGCTCCTAGAAGGAGCTTTTTTTTTTAACCTCTTATCTACTTTTCTTGAATTGTGTGTTTTTTTTTAAAAAGAGTTATAAAGACTAAATATGTGCATTTAAGCTTTTAAGCTAAAACTTTTATGTAATTACCAAACAGTTTTTAGCTTTTATTTTTAAGCTCTCTTTTTTAGCTTTAACTTATAAGTAGCTTCTATTATACAGGCTCTAAATACATATAAGTGGAAGGTTTACCTGAAGGTTTTGAATTTGATTGTGGTGTTCCAAGTCCACTTAATGTCATTGCTCACTAGGCTCATAGTTGGCAGTTTCTCCTATATATATATATATATATATATATATATATATATATATATATATATATATATATATATATATATATATATGTATATATATATATATATGGCTCTCAGTGTCAAATTTCAAGTTTGACACATCATCTGAGAGTCATTTGATCAAAAAAGATCAACAACTCTGATTTGTAAGCATGTGATATCACTGATCTTTTCTGATCTAACGGCTCTCATGTCCTACCTATACACACACACATATATATATATATATATAATTTTTTGATATCAAATCTTAATCGTTAATTTTCGTTAATCTAATGGTTATAATTTATTGAGAAAATTATAACATTTATATTCACAAAAATCAATGGTTAAGATTTGGTATCAAACATTTTAATTTGACACCGATGTTAAAAAATCCTGTCTCACACACACAAAAATATATATAGGGAAAAATGTTTGTCCTTATAAATGACACAACTTATGTTATTTCACTCTCATAAAAGGGTGAGACCCATACCTTTATATTTTTTTGTCAACTCTCTCTCTCCTCCTTTATCTATCTCTTTCCCTCGCTTAAAATGACACAATTTTACGTCCTTTAAAATGATATATATTTTTCCCATATATATATATATATATATATATATATATATATATATATGAACCATTTTGTATAATTAAAATTGAGAGTATAAATCATACCCGTGTAAAATGATGTGTTAACTAGGTCCCCAGTTTCGTATCTGTTGTGGATTAATCCCCCCTTTATCTATGTCTTTATTTTCACGCGATCAGCTGTGTCGAAGCCATTACACATGCCAGAGGACATTTCAAAAGGTAGGTCAGGTTTCAACGTCAGAACTACATCTGCATGGAAATTGTGTCCCCTTTTGTTTTCTTTATACAAATTAATAACCAATAATGTTATGCAAGAGTTTGATTTGAACCCTCACTTTCCTCTTATATATTAAAGTGACATAATAAATTTGACTAAATAATTTTTCCTCTTATTAACTTTTTGTTACTGGGACCGAATTATAGTTTGGCGAATGAAATGATCATCAGTTGAGGTTATTAATGTTTACAATCTTATACTAGACAAATTGTAGAAACCCGGTTTACGTAGACCCATTATCTTGTTATTTAAATTAGGGATAGATTATTCTGTCTACTCTTATTCTATTTATGTCTACTCCTCTCAGCACCGTTAGATTTTAGTTTCATGATAAATAATCCCTTTTACACCTTTCGTCCTCGTTGTCTCCTTTTTGATTTGCAAAAATTTCTTCTTGTATCACGTTGCCTTGAATTTGTTTCATTTGCTGTGAATTTTAACGTAAGATTAAAAAAAGTCAAAAAGGTTGCTCAATCGATTTGTTTTAAATCTGCAAATTTCAAACACGTGAAGTCGTGGGTTTTTTGTGGGTACGATACCCAACTTTGTTTCACTTATGTTAGATGCTTTCTGTCTTCAATTGTGTATAAAAAAATGTTTTTTTCTTCTTCTGCATCGTCATATGATATCCAAAGTTCTGCATTATACACACCCAAATAGTCTTGGAAGGCAATGGGAAGAAGAAAGATGTAAAATGATTTATTTACCCCGTAAATTTCTACCGTTTGATGAAATTAAAATCTAATGGTGATGAGAGGGTAGGTAAAATAATTTATCTCTTTAAATTATTGTGAATTATTATATGATCAGTAACTATATATATTAATATTTTATTGCAAACCGGAGAGATTTAATATTTCTTATTTTATAATTGTAACTGCTTTTAAATATGGTCACCAGTTTTTTATTTTGAAATTACATTTTGTTTAATTAAACATCATATTTAAGAATGAACGCTTCATCATTACCTTTTTTTTTATCTTAACCAAAATTAAAATGTTGTCTCGCAAAGGTAGCTTAATTAGATTATGAGCCTATAACATGTTTGAAAGAGGTTTTGAGTTATGATTCGTGTGATTCTTGCCGTCCCTCTGTCCTTTCTTCTTTTTCTTGCCCCACTAAATATGACATTTTAAATTAATTTAGTAACATATGTAATTATGTTATCGACGTATCAAATTCTCAATAATTGCATGAAATGTATTTCCAAAGTACATTATAATAAAAGTTTATGAAATTTACTTTATTGTGAAGCTAGCTCTGAGGGTAAAGGAATTAATTAGGATATTCTGGATTACATGAGGAAGCATCCTTTTAATTCGGTGATGGAATTGACGCAAGATAATGGTACAGGCATGCTTGATTGAGATGCTTGAGCTTGATTGCATCAAGCGGAATCAGGCACCATAAAATATCATTTTGCTCCTTTTTTTATTTTATTTTGCTGACTCAGATGCTTTGGACCCTAATTTAATATACATACTAATAGTAAGAAGAGAATCTCATATTATAAATCGTAGTTATTTTATTTTATCAGCCGCCACATGATGCTGGAAGAAACAGCAAATGGGAAATATATATAGTTCGAAAAATGTTAGCAAATTGACGCAAAGCTTAGTTATTTTATAGGGTTTACATTTATCATTCAACTTGACCACAAGAAGTTTTCTACACATATAATATTTAGTGAGATCCGCATGTTTTGAAGAAGAAGAAGAAACAATTATGGCACGCAAAACGAATCTCTATAACATACCGCAATCACTTTTCCAACAACATAACTCTTATAAAATCCTTATTTTATTTTATCTAAATAATAACGAGACTAGTAGGCTTATTATTTAAATATGGAAAATTTGTATATCTATCACTCTCTTCATTAATAATATTGGACCCCACTTATTTAATGCATGTGAAAATAGAGATAAAACACAAAAATTCTATATCATCAAATCATGTGAAATTTTAACATAAGAGAATCCACTTTCTATGAACGTAATATATATTTTCAGAAAGTGACATAGCACGTAATTAAATATATTTACATTAGGACATGAATTGTTTATGTTGTTCATAATCATCGTTCGTGCTCTTTATATAATATGACCATACATATATTGATGATGATGATTAGGTGCCCTGTATCCTTCCACACTCTTCCCCTATTGAAGCAAGTGGGACTTGGACTTATGCAATATGCACACACACAATTTTGTGAAAGATGGAGTAAATCACACGTCACTACCTTTTACGACTAATTTATATTCTTTCACTTTCACTTTATTTTTTTGTCAACTAAATCTCTCTCTTAAAACCAACCACACATTTTATCCTATTACTAAAATCAAAACCAACCGAGTTCTTGTCCTCATCCATCGGTACGTTAAATATGTAAACAAGGAATTTATCTAAATATCTTAGTAACACAAATTGAATGTGCATGGATCTCCTCCCGAATTATAATGTTTTTTGGTGAATTAATAAGTACTTACTATGTAAAAATTATTATTTTGCTTCACAGTTCTTTTATACACACGATGTACTCTCTTTTGGCTTATTAATTAATGACTCTATTGTATATATAAGACTTTGGTAAAAGAAAAAAAAAATTAGAGCTAACTGTATTATTATCCAATAATTATTAAAGGACAATAATGTAAAAGTGACACATTTCTTCCAATGCCAAATTTATTCCGTTCACGTAGATATCATTGATTTTAGCCTGGTCGGTTGGGTTGCTCCATTTGGAAATATAATTCTTCTTAATTTAACCTGACCAACGAAAATTTTGGATCTGCCTATACGGTCTAAAGTCCAACGGCCGTTTGGATGAATTTGTAAAAAGATGAATTTTTATACTTTTATTTATTTTAGAAGTGCTTTTTAGAAAAGTTAAAAGTAAAATCATTAAATTTAAAAAAAAATTAGTTTTTGAAAAAAAAAAATATTTGGTTTTTAATTTCTGTTATTTTAGAAGTTAAATATTTAGTTTTAAAAAAAAAAAGATTTTGGCTTTTTTTGTGATTTTTTTTTAAAGTAGACATCCAAATGGACTTTATAGTATAAATACTCTTTTTGTTTGGAAAAAAAAAAAAAGCTTTTGATTTAAAAAGTTCATCCAAATAGGCTCTAATTCATTTAGGTTTTGTTTGGGAGTTTGGAGGGGAAGAAAAGGAAGGGGATCCAAGGAGGAGGGAGGGGCAGGAAGGGAAGGAAAAAAGAAAGAAAAAAAATCAAATGTGTGAGAGTTAAAAAATGGCAAGGGGTTAATGGAGGGTTAATGAGATATTTTTACCATTATACCCATTTTTAAAATTAATATAATTATTATATTTTACAAATTAAATTAAATTTAAAATTTCTAACAAAATTATTTATGTACTTCCACAATATTAAAAAAGATAATATTTATGAAATATTTTGACGAAATTTAATTTTTATTTAATTTTTTGTTTTAAAAAATTTGTCAAATTCTTTTGCAGAAATGTTTTTAGTATAAACTTTTGATGTGTATTTTCCGTAAAAAATTTAGACGTAATTGTTTTACGTCGAAACTTTTGTAAAATGTGTTTCTTCAAATTTTGCCAAATTTTTCGTTGAAAGTTTCAACGAATTTAGCCTTCGTCAATAGCTTTGGAAATATAATTCTTCTTAAAAAATATATGTCTGATTATGACAAAATTTTGTTTCGTCTTTAGTTTTAAACTCTAAAGTATTTTTGACGTATGTAATTTTTATCAAAAATTTCATCACTATTTTTTTAGAAATATTTTTTGTCGATAAATTTTGTTGATATTTGAGACTTTTCTAATAAAATGTCATGTTTAACAAAAAAAATTCACATTTATGTAATTTTTACATTTTAATGCTAAGGGTAGATAAGTGCAATTTTTTTTTTTTCCCTCCTAAAAAACAGCTTTTGATTTAAAAAGTTCATCAAGAGGTTCTAATTCATTTATGGAATTTATATTTCTCATGTTATATGTGATGAGTTTTTAAACTCACAAACAAGGGAAGGGCTTATTAAAACCCTCTCTTTCATTTCCTTTCCCTCCTAAAACCAACTCCCAAACAAAGCCATGGGATTTATATTTCTTATGTTATATAAGATGAGTCATATTATGTTATAGAGATTAAAAATATATGAGACCTATATGTTAGAAAAAAATTATATGTGAAATCCATATTAACACAAATTGAAGGATGTGTATGAAATTTTCACTTCTAATATTACACGAGAAATATAAAATCCTTCATAATAAATATTTAGTAGTGTCAGGACTCATCCAATCAATCAATACACTCGAAACAAGCATTCAAGCAGTATTATAAGGTTAAACTCGCGAAAAGGGATGTATTAAGACTTAAGAGGAGTGGTTTCGATAAGAGTAGCACCTTTCTCGTTAATGTACAATGACTAATTAAGGTGATTAGGATTTTTTTCTTTTTCTTTTTTTGGTAATCTGTTGGGGGAAAAACCACCCCACAAAGGTGATTAGGATCTTTTAACTTCTGAATTGAAAACATAAACATTAGTACCATTTGTAGGAGCGTAAGTAAGTCAAGTAACTTGTTAGAGGCTACAAAATGGCATGCCTTTGACTTAGTTTCACGTTATTTATTTTAAAAATAATAGAAGCTTGCTTGAGTTCATTAAAAATTTTATTTAAAAATCAAGTAAAAGGCCATTAATAAAAGGTAATGGTCTCTAGGCCTCTAGACTTGACGTTATTTTTTAATAAAATATTTATTTTATATTTTTTAATCTTTTCTACCTCTCTTCCTATGAATTTGGTTATTAATTTGGATTTAAAGAAAAAAGACAATGTTATATATATTAGTGACCTATGATCACAATCAATTTCTTACTCTCTTTTTTTTTTCGTCTAATATTTTATGTGGCTATATTATTATATGGAAAGAGATCATTTGATTTCAGAGTAAGATTTATAAGTCTTATTCTCCATCTCAGCTCTTGATTTCCGTCTATCCAATGATTATAGTTTAGGAATTCATATTAATTAATTATTAATGGGTTCACTTTTTCTGTAGAAAATTTATCTGCAGTAAATCCAATACAACGTCATTTTGGGGCGAAAATCATGATGCTTTTGTAATTTTAATTTATTTCAGTATTATAATAGTATTTATATTTATAATTTTTTAAGATTTCAATACAAAAACGACGTCGTTTTAGGAATATATGCAGATAACTTATCTGCATTAACTACAGAAATATTTTTCGCATTATTAATTACATTACAAATAACAACCGTTGATTTCCATTCATCAACAGTTAAGATGAGGAATAAGACTTAAAAGTTTGACTCTGGAGTCCCTTAATATATATTATGTCTAAGTTATAATATTTTCCTTAAATATTTTTTTTGTTTTGAAATTTAATTAAGTTTTCTATATCCTTACCATTATTTTATTTTTGATTTCAGCAATGTAATTAAATTAACAATATTTGAGGTTGTGGATCCATCAAATTAAACATACAAAATAGTAAAGTAATCCTAATCTATAATTTATATAGTGCAATATGTTATTTTTGAAGGTTTGATTGTATTTTTTTAAAACAACTCGTATCAAGTTAATAAATCAAGTCGGGCTTGAAATATTTTACATAGGTCTAAGTAACCAATGTTATTAAAATCAGCCCTGTCAATGACCCGGTCAAGGTACCGGGTCACTGGTTGAATCGCATGAACCGGTGAATATATATAAATCTATAATTTATATTAAGAAAATCATAAATATACTCAAATAGCTGAAAAATAATACAAATTCTAAATATTTTAATATAAAAAATAATAAATTATACATTATTGTCCAATAAAGGATCAAACAAACACATAATAATGCTTGTTATATTGGTGTTTCAGGTTCGGTAAACGACATCTCTAACTATTAAATCAAAATTCCCTGAAAAGTACATAACTAGGATAATATTAGTATTGTAGGTACATAACTTATATAAGTCAATAAGTAACAGATTACTCGAATATATCAATTATGATTTTTTTTTGGAAAACTTTTTTTTTAAAACTTTTTTTTATAAATACCTGGATTGGGTCACCGATTTTTTCACAAAACCGGTTGGGTCGCACCGGGTCGTACAAGAAAAAAATCTTATTAGTGACGAAATTTTATGAAATTTCATCACAAATTCCTACGTCGCAAGTAAATTTCGTCATAAATTACTATGTCGCAAGTTTATTTGTGACCAAATTTGATTATTTGTGTCGAAAATTGTCATTTGTGACAAAATTTATGAGGAAATTTTTCATCACAAATAAACTTTTTTTGTAGTCGGATCTGATACTTGACTGATCCAATGTGATAATAGGACCGGTCATATGACCGGTTCACCGGGTTTCGGGTCGATCCGGCCGGTCCGGTCCGATTTTCACAACATTGTATCTAACCTATTTAAATTAAAGCTCGGCTTGATCATTTACACCCCTACTTTGGGTTTAACCAATTATATTTTTATAAAAGCTATTGTCATAAAAATAATTTTTTTTACAATGAATAAAAAAAATAAAACTCCCACAAGTAGTTTTTTTTTAATATGTAGGTTAGCTTTTTCGGAATCCTCATATTTACTTTAGATCCTTATTCTAAATTTGTATTTACAAATTTTATTCGCTACCTTAACGTCAAATAATTTAATTTTCCTCTTCCCTCTAAAACGCTGAAAACGTCATCAAGAGAGTGTTCGTCCTAGGGGGGATTTTGTATTTTAAGTTGTTGTTGATTCATTTCTTGTATGTATTTTAGGTTATACTTTATATTAAACATAGGGTTTAAAAATTCATATGTGCCAAAAAATATGCTTCTCCACTATATATTTCCTTTTGTTATCTTGATTCTTTCCAAGTTAGGGTGATTAATAATGAAAAAAAAAATTACATTCTTGAGTAGAGCTACGGAAAGAAAAAGATAATAAAAAAAGGATGCATATATGTTTAAGCATTGTTAATTGCTGCAAGGATACACTGCATTTTGTACTGATGCCAAGGAAGTATTATTAGCCCAAATTAAGAGTGTTGTTAGAGGTGAGGATGAGAGAGTTGTGGGAGAAAATGATAAGTGTAATATAATGTAGGGTTTTATAAGAGTTATGTTGTAGGAAAAGTGATTGTGTTATGTTATAGAGATTCGTTTTGCGTGCCAAAGTTTTTTTTTTTTTTGCTGCAAGCCCCATAAATTATTGTGAGTGTAGGAAAGTTTTTGTGATCATGTGAAATGATAGATGATAAACCCTATAATGTAAGGTTAGGAAGAATAGTTACGAATCAATTTCATCATGAAAACGTTGGCAAGTCTGAAAGGTAGGGCCATGTGAGTTAATGTGATTTGATGCATCCATATAAAATTACTCTCCTACAATAAGAGTAGTTTTTCCTTTTAATTAATATAGTTCTCTGTAAGGTGGTTCAGTATCCAAGCAACACACCGTCACAATAAGATCAACATCTTTACTACACTAGCATGAAATCGGGTGCATTTCATGATAGAGTTATATTTTAGTTTTTGATTGGTGATGTCTCGTTACCTTTCGCCACTCGTCAATTAAATATATAGGTTAAGTTCTCAAAACATTCATCTTTTATTTAATTCTCATCAACATATTTAAGTTTTAGTGTGCACCATCATTTTCGACGGGGTTTTCATTTTATCCTTTAACATAACACAATAAATTTTTCTATACACAAAACATTTTTTGGGACTCACACATTTAAAAAAAAAAATTATGGCACGTAAAACGAATTTCTATAATATTACACAATCACTTTTCCTACAACATAATAAACATAAAAGCTTTTTCCACGATCGACCCACCACAACCAACCGCAATCAACAAACTACACTCATGACAAAGGCCGAACAATAAATCTAAATATTATATTTACAATTTTTTTTTTACAAACCATATTATATCTTATCGGTAAGACACTCTTGAGTAAAATTTTACCGGTTAGATATAATGCAATTTATAACTTTGTAAGAAAAATCTTTGTTAATATAATCCTCCTCACGTAGATATATAATATATGGGTAGGATTATTTTAATTTCATAAAAAAATCTTACATTCATTTTAAGCCATTAATAATCCACTTATATGGTGATGTTTGGATGGACTTTTTCCAAATAAAAACTGCTGCTTATTTTTTTTTTTAAAGGCTTCTGAAATTTTTGTAGTGTTTAAATAATGACTTTCAAAAAAAGTAAAAGTTAATGAAAAAGTCAAAATTTAATTTTTTTAAAGGTGGTGTTTGGTTGGAGGATTTTTGTAGGATGTATGGGGAAGTGAGGGTGGACATTCAATAATATCATGTTTGGTAGCACTTAAAAAAAAAATTTGCTGGGGAAATTGTATTGCTGGAGAAATTTTTTGTGTGTAATCTTAAACCAAATTCTCAAAGAAAAATCCCACCAGCGGGTGGTATTGTGATTTTGCAAAGTAAATGAAAAAGTTGATGCTAAAATTATGTCAATATTTCCGATAAAATTTTACTCAATCAAATAATATTTTTTACATTTTTTTACCAAACTCACTTTCCAACCATTTTCCTATCAATTACATTTCCCTAGTATTCAAAAAATTTCTCCTCAACCAAATGCCCCCTTATAAAAATGAGAAGCCAAAGTAATCGAATCACGTCTCTAGATGCATTCTACACCTCATTTCGTTGGACATCTTTCATTGTTTCTCCTTTTCCATCATAACACTAGTTACTCTAATCTATGTTGTATATCGACACAGGACACAATACGAGATGACACGCCACACGTTAATTTTAAAAAATGTCAAATTTTGACACATTAGGACACGTTTTGATATATATAATATAATTTACATTTAATACATATAACAATCTATAATAAGTCGTAAAATCATTAAATATTTAAATTTCATAACATAAATATAAAGCAAAAGTAAATCTTGTTAATTTTTTATATCAAATTTCATAACAGGAAAAAATTGACTTATAAATTATTTTTTCATTTTTAGTTAATAAAATAAAATTTAGACCTTCAAAAAAAAACTTGTCAGAGAATGTTGATCGCGTGTCGGAGAATGTTGGTATCCCACACATAATTTTTTTTAAAACACGTGTCGATACTTTCTAGACTGCAACTAAGTATGGAAATTTTCTACAATACTATTGTCTTACCCATTTTTTTATACATCCCTCCAATACAAATTAAATACCTCTGTTGATTGATGACATGGAAAAGGAAAGATAATATATTAAAGACAAGTGTTTAAATTTCAATGGCAGTAGATACTACTGAGCTCCGGAGTATGATATGCCCAATTTATCCAATTCAGCTCTTATTAGCTCACTCGTCTCAAATTCCTCATAATCCAATTCTGGATTCTCATGAATTTTCCTCCTGTCCCCCACCATCCATTCGAAAACCCGAGACTCCTTCGCTAAATCTAGAAACTTGGAGGTGTGGATTTCCAAGTGTTCATTTGAGCTCAAGTAGGAATTTGAGAAAAAGATTTTTGCAACAAAGAAATGAAAAATTATGAACAAGTTGACCAATATGAAGAAACCCATTTTCTGCTTTGAAATTTCAGGTGGGTCTGTGAGAGAATCAAACGGACATGCTGAAGCAACTAAAATCACACAACTCACAACCCATTTTCAGCGCTGAAGCTCTTCGATGGCGTTGCGGAGGCGCTCCTTCACCTCAATATGTCGGTGCTCGACATCAAAATCGTAGTTAGATGAGAAGAGGATGGTGCCATTGAAATGGAGTGAAGTAAGGGCACAACAGTCATTTCGTAATTAACAAACACTTTTATATTTTAACGTCCAAATAACATTTATACTTAAAAACAGCTTTCAAATATTACATCCAACATAAAATAACATTGGATTTTAAAAAAAAAATCTTAAAAAAAAAACAACTCATAAAAAGTCTTTTTTTTTTAAATCTATTCAAACGAGCTTATATTCAATTATTAATATTCAAAAAAATTATATACATATAATGAGTAGCTGTGCATGTTAATTTTTTTTTTCAATAATTCTGTTACATCAGAATAATGTTTTTTAAAGTTTGACACCAAAATTTAACTGTTGATTTCTGTCAATTATATGATTATAATTTATTGGGTTATATTTATTAATTAATTAATAATTTCAATAAATTATAACTGTCAATGGTTAAAATTTTGTGTCAATTTTTTTAATTTGACGTCAATGTCAAATGATCTTATCCTATTGTATTATGGGCTTTTATTTTCTTATGTAGTAGGAGATCGTTTTTGTCTTCATGCAAACACAAAGCTTTATGGGTCTTTTTTTTTCTTTTCTAAAAAGTTTCCATTTTCGATGTTGGTGTAGGAGAAAACTTTGCTTTCATGTTACATAGGACACTAATAAACGATCAGATAAATTATATGTATTCACTCCCAAAACATTATCGTTTTGCAGTTGAAAAATTAAAAAATTATAAAATGAAAACTATTATAACACTAAAATAAATTAAAATTATAAAACCACCTTAATATGACATATTTTAGACTCAATCATTGTTATAAAAGATTAGTCTAAACACGTAGAAATGCAGTGTAAATATGTGTTAGAACACAAGTAAAAATGGATTAAAACAACCCGTAGAAAGTACAAACGGTAGAAATGGAAGATTTTATGTTTTTTTATCATTTTTACTTAAACTCATTTAAAAAAAGAGATAGGTTATAGTTATTATATATTTTTTTTACTACCTCTTACTACCGATCTTAACCATTGATTTCCGTCAATCTAACGGTTATAGTTTATGAGGTTATATTTATTAAGTAATTATTAATTTGCAATAAATTATAACCGTTAGATTGATGGAAATCAACAGTTAAGATCTGGTAGTAAGAGGTAGTAAGAAAAATAAGTAGTAAGTATAACCTCTCTTTAAAAAAAAACCTATTCTCCATTTTTTTCAATTCAAATTTTTTTTTTTTTTGGACCTATGTTTTATATAGTTATAGGGAAAAATATTTATCATTTTAAATGACATAAAATTATGTCATTTTAAGAGAGAAATAGACACAAAATAAATTTTTTTTATTTAAATTTTAAATTAAAAAAAAAACCACCTACTTTATCTCTCTCATGATTTCCATTTTCTATATATATCTCTATCGTGAAATGATATAACTTACTTTTCCCTTACATTTTTTCTAGCCTTCCCATTTCTATGTGGAAACACAATTTTGACAATATTAAACTCAATACATATAAGTTATCTTTATGAGTTGAGAAAAACCAACCCATGAACTAGGTAAACTGCCGACCAAACAACGCCAACCTGGAAAAATATGTACTTCACTGTATATCTCTCAACCCACGTCATCCATTGGTCTTTCTCCACTCCCTATATCACAGGTGGTCACGTTATCACCTTCCGGCGTCACCAATATATATATCACTCCCTAGAGCACCGAACTTTATCGTTTTTCTTCTTTCTCTCTCTCTAAAGAAAAAACAACCTTCGAGATTTTCTCTTTCTAAAACAAGGTACAACCATGGGGTTCCCGGTAGGGTACCCGGAGGTTTTGGTCCCAAACCTGTTCCTCCACTTTCTAACCCTTCTCGGCTCTCTCCGTTCCCTTGTTTTCTCCCTCCTCCACCTCCTCCGCCTCTCCGATTTCCTCGACGCCTACGACGCCGCCGTCTCCTCGCCGGAGTCTCGGCCGGTCCGGCCTCGGGGCCCGACCCTGTCGGCGCTCCTCATCAGGGAATTCCTCCCGGTCGTCAGTTTCCTCGACCTCGCCGGAAAGTTGCCGGCGGTGGTGGCGGAGAATGGCGGCTGCTGCGCAGTGTGCCTGAGCGAGTTTTCCGGGGAGGAAGAAATCAGGTGCATGGCGAACTGTAAGCACATTTTCCACCGGGTGTGTGTGGACCGTTGGATTGATCACGATCAGAAGACGTGTCCTCTTTGTAGGACCCACTTCGTACCTCATCATAAGATGGCGTACTATAATCAACGGCTATGGACTGCTTCTGGTGTTTCTGAGTTTTATCAAGATGACTTCACTGTATCCCCCTGAGTTATTATTTTTATTTTTACACGATTTCCTTGTTTATAACGAGAGAGAAGGGTTATAATTATATTTTTTTTTTGTCTCTTATACCCCTTATACCAATTGTCAGAGGTTATAAGATAAAAGAGATTATAATATAATCTCTCTCGGGTGAATTTATATAATTCTTAAATTGAATTATGCCATCATAATCTTCCCAATCTCTCTTTTCATATAATATCACAAATTGAAACTGAACAATTTAAATTATATATTTTAGATAGGTTTTGCTGAATGTTTAATTTTTGCCAAATTATGTGAGAAGGGGCTTCAATAGTATATACTTTGTGTTGTGAAGCAGTATTAATGTAATTTATATTTACAAATTTTCAAAATGGAATGTTGAATGAAAGTGACCAGGTGAAATAGGGATGCACGAACAAGTTTTGAAAAAGAAGAGAAGTTCATGAGTCTTGGTCTTGACGGATTGGTTGTATTCTTAATAATTACACTTAATTATTTGTACGAGAAATGAATATTCTTATCTTAAAAAAATAATAATATAGTTGTGTAAGAAGATCACAATTATATAAAAATAAATTAATTTTTATAATTATCTATTTTAATATTTTTTATTATTTAGATTATTTTTTTTTATGATTATAATTTTTTATAATTTTTTATATATATATATATATATTGGGTTTTTTAATCTCATATATATATTGGTTTTAAATTTATGGGTCCCACCACCTGAAAAATAAAGATGATACAATTATCAAAAAATGTGTAGGAAATAAAATAACCAGACTAGTTTTTCTCATATATATATATGGGTTTTATAAGGGTTATGTTGTAGGAAAAATGATTGTGTAATGTTATAGAGATTCGTTTTGCGTGCCAGAGTTTTTTTTCTTTTTTTTGCTGCGGGTCCCACAAAATGTTGTGAGTGTAGGAAAGTTTTTCTGGTCATGTTAAATGATAGATGATAAACCCTATATATATATATATATATATATTAACACTAGAGCATCCAAATAATGACATAATACAATTAAATTAATTATTTTAATTTGAAATAGAGGATGATTGAGGAAGGGGTGAGCATGCGGAGAGTAGATAAGCCCAAAAAGAAAGAAAGTTGATAAAATCTATCTCCAAATGCATTAAAGTCGTGGGGGACAGTGCATGAAGTCCAACAATATGACGATAATAAAGAAAAATAGTGAGTATAATAATAGATCTAGAAGGTAGGTAATATGTATGCATCATCTTCAACAATCGTGACTCTACCTGCAGGCTTTCGTGTTTGCAATTACGTTTCCACTGCAGGCTTTCGCCCGTTTGGTCATAAAAACGATTTTACCAATATTTCAAACGCTTTTACGTTTTTGCGATTTTTTAGATTTTTTTACAGATTTTACGTTTTACGAATTATTATTATTATTATTATTATTTATATTATTTATTAGTTTATCGAATATTCTTGATTAATCTAATTCAAGCGGGGTAAAATCACATAGGCCGCAAAGTACTCTATCAAATTTTTAACAGTGTTCCATCAATGTGTTCTTCATCACCTTGGCATTAGGGATGTGCAAAATAATCATAAAAGTGGATCGAATCATGAACCGAATCGAATCGAACCGCTCTATAAAATAACCGGTTTTAAAAAATTAGTTTCAATTGTGTGAATTGTATTCAAAATCACTTGTTAAATTAGAATAATTCCTTATCCAGTTTTTACATAGGTTTAAGAACCGAACCGTTTCTGAACCGAACCGAACCATTTTCAAACCAAACCAAATTAATTTTTATAACTTTATTTTTTAAATTTTTAAATTTTTTTTCAAAAGAGGGTCGACCCGAACCACTTCCGAATCAGTTTCGAACCGAACCGAACCGAACCAAACCACTTCTGAACCGAACCAATTTCGAACCGAACCATTTAAACCAATTCGGTTCGGTTTTTCAAAATATCCGGTTCGGTTCAACTCATGCACATCCCTACTTGGCCCAATTGTCGTAGTTGCTTTCTCCTTTCAAGAGTAAGCTGGTCAGCATGATGCTCGGTTATATAAAGCTGGTACATAATTGGTTTCAATTGTGTGACTTGAATTCAAAATCACTCGTTAAATTAGAATAATTCCTTATCAGTTGATTCACATGCTTGATAATTATTGAAATCTTTTTTGCTTTCACATATCCAACTCAACAAATAATTTTTTTTTGCTTTTAAATTAACATTAATAACTATGGGAAAAGTGTGTGTCATTTTAAAATATATAAAGTTGTGTCATTTTAAGAGAGAGAAAGAGATAGATATAGGAGAAGAGAGAGTTGACAAAAAAAGAGTGTGGGACCCACCACTTTATGAGAGTGAAAGGATATAAATTATGTCATTTAAATGGATAAATATTTTTCCCAATAACTATTCTCAAGATATATAAGAATTTGATTGAGTAGACTAGACCCACCCAAATTTGATTGAGTTGGTTCAATTCTAGTTACTCAATTTTTATTTTTTTCGAAACTAAACCAATCCAAATAAAAAAAGAGTTTATCGTTTCTCCTGTTACGAGAGATAAAATTATCTCTAGCAACCACAAAATTACATCCTTTTGAGTGTTGAGGAAATTCATGAAAGGTGTTTTGGTAAAATTCATATAACAAAGAAACAAATAAGATTCACAAAATATCTTTCATTAATCCTCTCAATCATGAAGGCACGTTACACCAGTAGATGCAATCATATGCGCAATTTAGACATCGCAGCAGAAGACTCATGGCTCTAACACCTTACCTATTGAACAAGCGTATGTTGGACCAGGTGATCGCCCATCGTACACATAGTAGAGTGTAGGCATAAGATATCTTATCAATTAGTTGCTCTATTGTTTGTTAAACAATACTTGAGGTAGTATATTTATAATGGCCCAATATAATTAATTAGCAAATTACATGTGATTAAATAATTTAAGTATGTAATAGTAAGTAAAAATAAGTAAATTCCCTAACAAAATTAATTGGAGTCACTTTTGAGGCAAAAAGTGTACTCTGTGAAAATCAAGGGGTATAAATGGGTGTAGACAAAAGTACCCAAAATATAAAAATGGAAGTAGAAATACTTCTGGAAAAATATTCCAGACTTTTGGGTAAAAGAACCCATAGTGTTTTGTTGATGGGAGCCAAGAAGTTGATCATAGTGTTTTGTTGCTAAGTCCCATGGTTTGTAATTAAGACTTGTAAACATGATGTAATGATGTGACGGAAAGACATAGAAACAACTTGATGCATATGTATTGATTATATTCATGTATTAAGGTCTTGACATGTTGATTAAGTGTTGAGAAAAAGGGTTGGATGCATCCCCCATGAACTGAGAAAGAAAAGAGAGAGTGCTGAAAATTTCCTGTCAGCGCGCTTTAGCGCCCTGCTGCCCCTGTGAGAGCAAATACTTTCTGCCTCCGCGGGCTTCAGCGCCCAAAATGGGGGCTTAAGCGCTCGGCTAGCACGCTTTAGCGCCCGGATGTGCGCTTTAGCGCCCAGAGCTGCTAAAAAAAATGGGTTTCTCTCTTCCGGTGGCGCTTAAGCGCCCGATAGCGCGCTTTAACGCGCACGACCTGTGTCCACATAAACATGTGTGGTTTTAAATGATCATAACTTGAGCTGCAAAGCTCCAATTGAGGAGTGGTTTGAAACCATGCGTTGCTCAAATACAAAGGAAGACATTTAATCACCTTTGGTCTAATGAAATGAGAGTATGGTATTAAGCTTAAATTATTTTACTCCGCAATGTAATATGGTTATAGTCACGCAATTGAGTAATTTAAGTTCGGCATGGTTTTAAAAGAAAAATTTAACCGGATTTTAATTGTACCAATGTGATTGTAACTGCACTTAATATTATAAATCGATGTTAACAAACCGATTCTAGAACGAGGTGTTACAATATTTTTTGTTATAGTTTCGATTGTAACCAAAGTCGTCTACATTATATGCACATCAACAATGTAAATGATGACTAGTATTTGATACCAATTCTATTACTAATGATAAGGAATCACGAAAAGGGTTGTAGTCCCCAATATATCAAATCAGTTAGACAATTTTCTTTTATCCATCAAGAGATAACTTCGATATAAGGATTCATACTATGGTGATTTGACAGAAAAAGACCATCAATCCCAAAAAGGCATCAAGAAACCGCAATTGTTGTGACGGAATTGGTATGCTTTAATTTCTTTAGTTTCCTCGATGATCCAATATGATGTATCCAGGAATTTGCGGTGATGGTTATCACCATTGGATGATAGGGAGAATTCTAACAAATACAGTAGAAAAGTATATATTACACGTCATATGGGCCCATATTGTCAATAATATTAAATTATACCATTTTCATAAATAATTTTTAGATTATATCATTTTGATTTTTCTTAAATTGTACTATTTTGATAAATATGAACAGAGGCTACTTGAATCTCATGGGCAGAAGTTTGAGTAGGTAAGTCAGACTTTTAGCAAACTAAGCTCTTTTCAAATTTTCTAAAAGTTGATTTATTTTTGTCCTTTTCAATCAGTTATCTATTAAGTATTCTTTGATGCAATGTTATCAAATTTGAATGGGTCATCGACTCGGTCAATGTATTGGATTAATGGGTCATTGGTTCAATTGCATGAATTAAATATATATATATATATAAATATATATATATAAATATAATAAATATAAAATTAGAAGCATTTTAGCTAATAATTAAAGTTGGATTATTAGTACATGTTATAAGTTATAATTTACATGGTTTAGGTTCAAATATCATTAGTGGTATTATTTAAGTATTTTGTCAAAAATTTCATAAAACCGATATTTTTAAAAAATTAGTGCCGATTTAATACCCGTTGAACCCAGATTAGGACTAGTTCACCAATTTCATATCAGATCAAATGAATAGACGGTCCAATACTTAAACCGAACTCAATTGGATCGATTTTTATTACATTACTTTGATGTTTTTTATTTAAAAAAATAATAATAAAGAAAAAGGAAACACGTGCTTATAATTAATTTTTCTTTTTGGTTTATGATTATATTTGGACTATTCACTTTCATTTTTATTAATTTTCATTTATCATGAAATACATATTTTTCTCTTACATTTTAAAAATGAGTAGAGATATTTTTACTTTGGTATAAGAATAATCTCACTCTCTATCTCTTTGTGAACTCTGTGCATGTGACGATTGTAATTTATTAAGGATTAATAATTAATTAATACATATAACTTAATAAATTATAATTGACAGATGCACATAAATCAATAATTGAGACGTGAACTAAGATTTTTTGTTCCTTTTAAAATTATTTATCCGTTACTTCAAAGACATCCGAGCAAAATCTTTAGTCAAATGAGTAACATGGTAGATGGTACACTCGCAGGTCAGAAATTAATATCATTTTCAAATATTAATGGTACAATTCTAAGGAGTAGGACTGAAGGTGAAGAACGGAGTTATACAAGTGTCACTCTATGCTTAATGGGGAGAACGAAAATATTACAGAAAGTGCTGCAATAAAGTTTTATTTGTAACTTCTGTGGCTGCGTTCCCAATTGTAAATATATTTCATGATGTTAATAATAATAAAATAATTTTGTCTCATTCTAATAGATCAGTATATTTATGTTGGATTTGTAAGCTAACGATATTTATAAAGGACATAAGCACTTATACAATGACAGATTACTATACACAAATAAGAGGCTGTGAGTTAAGGGGATCCCCGGAGTGTATGTGCATGCACACAATAACAACTAGAGAGATTAGAATTTTTAGATACATACTTAAGAAGTTTAACATTTGCTTATAAACAAGAAGAAGTTTATGGAGAAAATTTACCTAAAAGTGAATAAGACCCATTTCATGTAATCAAAAATAGGCCCCAACCTCCAAGGGTAACTCAGTTGACAACTGAGCTTTTAAGGATTTGTTTGGATCGAGAATTGTTTCAATGAGGGAGTAGCCTTCGGGCCGTAAGAGAACAAGGTGGCCGGAGGAGGTTGAATGAGCTCCCACGATTTTATACCAAAAAAAAAATGGGCCCCAACTTTACAAACTTTATTTATAAATTATGGTTATAACCGAAAGTTTGTCTATTTGAGCAAAATTGTCTATTTATTAAGATCTTAAAGTAATAACAGGAAGAAAAAAAAAAGAGAGAGTATTAATATGTTTGCAGAAGAGAAAGTTTTATTTTTTGGTACTAGATATGTAGTATCATGAAATTTGGGCTCTAACAAGGCCTATGGGAGAATTGTGGAATTTCAAGCGAATCTTTTTGGAATGTGTAGTTGTACTACGTACTGTTTCTTCAACCCAATCTAGTTTTTAGAAAAAATTAAAAATAAAATAAAATCAGTTAATCTATGTCCCTTTGAGTTCCTTGGATCAGACTCCATAATAAAGTAGAACACTACCTCGTTTGACTTCCTAATATAAACAATATGCAAACATAATTGACTGAAACACCATTATTGACCTTTGATAATTCCATGTTCCAACAATTAGTCTTCAAGAATTAAGGACATTGTGAAGCCTAATATTGGTAAAACAAAACTCAAAATTCTCTTTCAAGTTTGACCTCACTGCCAACCCATCATCACCCTCTTTCTTTACCTTTGCTTCAATATTAAGTGACCCTCTGAATGATCTTAAACATTGTATCACAAGGGAAAAAAAAAGAAGAGTGTGAAGGAAAACTCTCTCAAACACCACACTCTCAAAATGTCAATCACAACAGGAATAATATGTCAAGTAGTTGCATTTTCATTGCTTTTGGGGTCACTGAATGTTTATTCCTTAGAATGTGAAGATGACCACTGCAAAACTGGTTTGTGCAACAGCACTGGTGCTTGCATTTGCAACCTCCCTGATCCTTCCACCATCTTAGATGGTGATAGATCTTTTCTCGGGTAAACAAACACATCATATCTCAAAACTCTTGAATTCAACTACTCTTTCTTACAAGCATTCATACTTTATTTTCAGCATTAATAAAATAAATGAGTGGAGAGGAAAACTATGTCATCAATTAGGCCTATCCAAGCAAAGGGGTCTTACTTTTTTTGACAATTATCACATTCATGATCATAATTTGATATCCTGAATCCTTCAATATTGTTTTTGTCAACTTTCTGATTGAGATTATGTATATTGGGGGGCTTGAGGCTATAGGGGTAAGTTTTGTGATGAAGAAATGACCATGTGTGATGGGACAAACTCATTCTGGTGTGAACATGGTGCAACTTGTGAGGAGATTGTTCAAGGAGAGAAGTACTCTTGCAAATGTCACCATGGATTTGCTGGGGAGCATTGTGAGCATTCTGGAGCACCTTGTGGTCAGATTTTTTGTTTCCATCATGCTGAATGCTTGGCTGAAACAGGTGATGTTTGCCAGTGTCCACCTGATTGGAAAGGCAGTGTTGATTGCTCTCTTCCAACCACATCATCAGGTTCTCTCCCTTCTTCCTTTCACAAATCTCTACCTAGTTTGGATCATGTTGAAATGAGGGAGGGTTATATGATAATATATATATATATTGCCTGTTTTTGTTGTTTTTTCTACAAGCATGTTTAACCATTTGAAATAACTTTGAACAAAAACCTCAACTCTTTGCAACTTACAAGCTAGAAGTTTTGACCTTGTCAAAACATCTCTCTACTTATTTAACCTTATATGGAGTATACATGTCAGAGATATATAAAACCATTAATATAACCTTATCTAATAACTTGAGTTTTTGGGTTGAATTGGTTCTTTACATGATATCAGAGTCTCGATATTACGGGTTTGATCCGCATCGCCCCCCACTTTTTCTTATGGAATTTCTTAGCACAGGTAAGTTGGGTTGGTCTGATGCATCATTCTCCCTTCAAGTCCAATAGCTTTCGTGTGAGGGGGCGTATTAGAGATATATAAAATCATTAATATAGTCTCACCTAATAGCTTAATCTTTTTGATAGAAATAATTCTTTATAATACAGTTATTAGTTGGTTGAAAAATGTTATGATGTTGAATTTCCAACCACACCTTAAATTGAAATGTGAAAGAACATGCATGGCTAGTTAGAGAACTTATAGGCTTACCTAACAGATTATCTGCCGCAGATTTTTACTCAAATTCAAATACCACAGAATTGCCTAAAGCAAGCAACACTAGTGAAACCAATGTGAGTATAACACAAATACTCCTCAGCTCAAATTGTTCTTATTATCCCATGTTACAATTTGATGACTATGTGCTATTGTCAATTACAGAAAACACTGACTTTCTTAGCAGTTTCTTCAATGGGAGCAGTTGCTGCTGGTGCCATTTATGGTAAGAAACTATACAGCAAGAAAAAGAAAGATGAAGTTAAGTTCCAACAATTATCAGAAATGCGGATTCAAGGGGTATTAGATGATGATGATGACGATGAAAACCCCATCATGGTACCTGAGAGGGTTCATGGTGATATCTCACACATATAGAGGGCACATCCTTTTTCCAAGATAAGAACATTTTAGGATTCTTAGGCAAATAGTTTTCACAGGGTCTCACTGACACTACATTTTAATTTTGTAATCACATGATTGTGCTTAGTTATATTGTTATAAGATGTCATCCAAGAACATCTTAGTTTTAGCTATCATGGATTTTAGAGCAGAAAATGCAGAGTTTAAGTTCTTTGGTCCTAAAGACTGTTAATTGGCACTTTCATTTTCTTCCTTATGCAATTACAATGGACACCTTCAGGGAAATTTGGTTTAAGTTGCAATCTTTTTTTCAAAAAAAAACTGACTTTAGAATATGAAAATATTAGGACACGTTAAGAATTTTATTTATTTATTTAATTTTTATTAATAATTACAAAAATATTACATTGCTTTCTGTTATGGGCCAGAATCGGAACCAAACCCAACAATTCATTTTGGGCCTTGACATGGGTTAGCCCAATGAAACACATCAAATCAACAAGTCGCAAACTTTTGTAAACCACCAAAATCTAACATTTAGATTTCCGATGCTATCCTATACAGACCATCATTGACACGCACAAATGTTTGGTACTCTCGTTCCACGGGCACTTTATTAATGGAAGTATAACATATCAGCACGATGCAAATGGATTCTCTTACGTCTAAATTAATATCATCATATGTGATGTGAGATGATCTTAACTATTAATAATTAAATCAATGGAGATTATAGATTAAATGGATTCTTTTCTCCCTTATCATCATTCATTCACCCATGTATGATTATGATTGTCCCACGTGATATGGTCATGTTAATTAGGTTGCGCATGACAATCCCCAGTATGATATATTTTTTTGAAGAGAAAAGAAATTTTAATATTATATTTTTTAAAATATATAATTTATAATTTTATTTTAAATCACCGTCTCATTTAATGGGACATGAGTATATTAGATTTTTCTCATTGACACACCACTATACGATGTTAATACTATGCATATGTAAATTGAAAGTTCTGACCCATTAAAAATTTGAACTCGTTGTTATCTTTGTCGTCATTGCCTCGTCTACATTTCTGTTTACTGATTGAGATGTATTCAATTTATGAAAATAGCTTTCTTTTTTATTCATAATTTAACTTGCCCTAACTCATTTTTCACTTCTATGATTTGATTAGTCATCCATCAATATTGCCCTAAATCCGTTAGCTACCACCTTTCCTCCATGCTTTAAATATTAATGTGCATTACATTTTTTTTTCTTGAATTGCATATCCACTCTGTTGTTACCCCCAAAATTTTGTTATTTTTTCAAATTATTCTGATTTGTTAAGTAATGTTTATTTTTAATGGCATCTACACCAAAAAGGCGAAAGAGAGATTTTTGAAAAGATTCTTAAGACGGTGAAAAAAAGTGGTGATTTACTATATGTTGATATATGGTTATATTAAAATTGTGTGATTAGATTAGAGAGAGAGAGAGGGGAGAGATAAGAAAATTTTCCTTTTTGTGCCAGGAATCGCTCTTATAATGAAAATTTTTTGATTCTGACATTTTTGTAATTATTAATTAAATTAAAATGTAAAAAAAAAATAAACCGGTTTTAACAAACGAGTTTCTAAATTTTTATTCTCAAAAGAAATTGAATAAAAACTGCTACCTAAAGTTGTCATGCACACCCTTAGCACATGAGAGGATCCACTCCCCAGCACGATATATTTTTTTGAAGAGAAAAGAAATTTTAATATTATAATTATATATTTTTTAAAATATATAATTTATAATTTTATTTTAAATCACCGTCTCACTAAATATTTAATGAGACATGAGTATATTAGATTTTTCTCATTGACACAACACTATACGATGTTAATACTATGCATATGTAAATTGTCTAACAGTGTAATTCACTAAAAATTAATGTTGTGACAAAATAAATTAGTATTTAAAAATTTTCATAAATGTAGTATTATATCATTTACTTAATTTGGAAATAATAATTTTTTTTTTACCATTTTACCCTTCTTTGTATGGTTATTTTCTCCTAAACCATCACCTTTTTCTACTTTTAGTGAAGAAGTACATACTACAATAGTACCAAAGATATGCTCGACGGGACCATATAAAATATTTCCCCACTAATGGGTCTCTTCCCTCCAAGCCTTTCCTTTTATAAGGTGATAGTCACCCTACAAAGTATATGTCAAATTTACTACCACCTTTCCTCCATGCTTTAAATATTAATGTGCATATACATTTCGGGCGCACTAGAGATTGCAGAATCACTGATAGAGGTAAAATATTTTTATTATCAAATTATTCTATTACTTATCTACTATTATTTTTTAGCTATTGGATCTGATTTTTTAGTAGACAATTTTTGAAAAGTTTCTTAAGACAGAGAAAAAAAAAAAGTTTTGATGTACTACATCTAATATATAGTTATATTAAAATTGGTATTAGATTAATAGTAAAATATTTGATAATAAGAATATCCTACCTCTCACTACTATGATATCGCCATTATAATGAAAACAATAATGACATTTTTGTAATTATAATTAAATTAAAATGTAAAAAAATATATTAAACTAAACAAGTTCTAAAACATACCCAAAAAATAAATAAAATTGCTACCTAAAGTTGCTAGGTCTTAGGTGAGATTCTACAAATAAAGTGGTGCTTAGATTATACACTTGTAATTATAATTTAGGAAAAAATTCATAGTTAAGTTAAAAAATAAAAAAATAATAATATATATGTATTATTTCTTTAGAAAATAAATTACAAAATAAATTGATTACCAAAAAAAAATTACAAAATAAATTGATTACCAAAAAAAAAATTACAAAAAAAATTAGTATTTAAAAAATTTATAAATTAGTATTATTTCTTTTTTTGGTATTCCTATTTGATGAAAATCGAATCCTGATTTTTTCAAACTTTCTTCTTACTTATCCGTACTGTATTACCAACTAAGTTATACTTATTATATATACTTACTATCTCCTTTATTACCTCTTTAAATCACATTCAGATTGAAAAGGGAGAGGAAAAAAATCATTTAATATATAGAAATGCATTGATTATTTTTTTTAGGGGTTTATATTTCTTCCATTTTTCCACTTACCCAAACACTATGTGGGAACCCAGCATTAAAAACCAAAAATAAAAATAAAAATAAGGTTGCACAAGATAAATCCCTTAGAAATGGAACTATTTATTTATTTATTGAAATTAATACCAAAAACTCTCACTATATTAATTAACCATCAATCCTTTCGATACAAAATAGAATATTGCTACAAAGAAAATATCTAATCTTTACGACAAATAAATCAGTAGTGAAAAATTTCGGTAGTTAAAATATCCTCGACCACTTATTATTTATTATTTATTCCTGTGCAATAACTTCCAAACCCAATGTGACCATGTTGGTAGAGCCGTCAGGTCTCTAATATCTTAAGAGGCAAGTCAACCCAACAAGAGTTAATTAAAGTCCAAAACAAAAAAGCATCATCGTATCATAGATTTCCTGTGTTAATTTTTTTAAGTATTTAGCTAATGACTCATAATTCTCATTCTCTTGTACTTGTTATTACCACATTCTCGCCAACAAAGATTTTTCTTTTCATTATTATTTAATTAATCCACTAATACCCATTTGCGTAACTCACTCTACGGCGTCTCCATGATCTGAGAATTGCCACCAAAATTACAAGAATAATAATAAAAAAGATGGCTTTCAATTTCATTCTATGGTGTCATCCCAAGCTGATTCTAAGCGTTTTTGTGCTCTTTTCTTGTTCCTTTGGCTTTCTCTCTGCAAATGATGAACTGGGCACAGGTGAAACCTTTACTGTTTCAAGCTTCAGTTACCCTGAGACTAGGCTCAGGCCCTTTGATTGGCGCTATATTAGAGGTGTGTGTGCCAATTGGCAGTGACCCTTTTCTTTATAGTGATTATTATTTGCTTTGTTGTTGTTGTTGTTGTTGTGGTGGTGGTGGTGGTTGATCATGAAGCATTACCTTGTCTGAATTTTAATGGGTAGGAATTGAATTTCAATGTAAAGGTGAATTTACAGGAGAATGATTTCCCTTCTCTTGTTTTCCTTTGATCTTACTTCGTCTGTTGAGTCTCTTAAGGATTTTGCGATTGGTCTGTTTTCCTGTATTACAAGGCTCCCACTTGAGGAAAATCTAGAATATAATGGTGTAATTTTTTTTTTTGTCTTTTTTTATTTTTTTATATATTTTTGCTATGATGTGCGAGAGTGTCTTTTTTGCAAATATGCAAGGGTGGATAAACAGATTATATGGCATTATTTTACTGGTGTAGCCTTATAACTGTAACATTGGAAGAACCATAAATTGGCTTGAAACATAGAATACAATCTTATTTGTTTTGGTGTTTGTCATTTGTTGTTTAATTTGTGGTACATTAATTTGTTACGTTTAACTACTATCATTAGAATCCTGTAAAGAACCAATTCAATCCAAAAGTTTAAGCTATTGGGTTGAATTGGTTCTTTACATTGGTATCAGAGCTGGGTTGGGCTCGAGCTAGCATGGTGATTGGCTAGGAGGAGGGTCGCAAGAAATGGATAACAATCACCTTTGTGTCATTTACTTTTGCTGAGTTTCAGCTTTGGCTAACTTTTTTACCTTCCTTGTGCTTTGGTGATTCAATTGGTTATATGATTATGAGTTCTGTTATTTTGAAAAACTTAAAAGAAAATTTTTAACAACGAAAAAAAAAGAAAACTAATTTTCAGATATACGTGGACTTATGGATGATCTTACTTGTCTCCTGATGTTTTCTATTGCTCCAGTTGACTTGCCGCCATGGTTTTCTGCAGTGTCTATAGCATTGAACTCAGATGTAGACCTTGTAAGTATATCCATATTTCTATGTTGATAGGGTCACCTTAGAATAACAGCATCTATATGATGCTTGTTGCCTTTGGATTTAATTTATTTCATATTGTTTTATAATGCCTCATATTGCATGAAGTAAAAATGCAAATGATATACTTCTCTGATGAAGAGTCCTGTTTATATGTGCTTTTAAAATTCTCTTGATGTAACTATTACAATTGTCATTGTTGGTTGTGCTACAGAAAAATTCCATAGAGTGCTCATCAGGATATCATCTTTCTGTTTAATCAGCTGTGGTTTATTTGCCTTCCTCATTTGTTCATACTTTATATATTATATATTGTTTACAGGATGTCTCAAGAATTGAAGGGGTTCCAAAGAGCACACTGCCAATAATATGCTTTAGAGATGGAAGTCCTCCACTACCAGATGCCTTAAACACATCTATGAAAGATTCAGCCATCTCTGGTAGGAGACCCAACTAAAAAACTCAACTGAAGTTAATTAAACTTTTTTTTTTTAATTAAAGTTCAAGAACATAAATTCTGTCTTAAATTTCCCTCGAATAGTAGTACTTACGAACTTAGTGTGTGAAAAACCAAGAAATTGCATTTTAGTATACCCTATTATCCATCAACATGATACAACCTTTGGAGTCCCAATAAGTTCTTAGTATTCATTAAATTAGCGTCTTTCTTAAGGAGCGGGTTCTTGTTTTGATTCAATAGTATGTATTAGTTTTTCCCGTCTCCATTATCTTATGTGCTCTAGTAAGACGGTTTCTTTGGTTATCATGTAATGGATGATATTGAACTCGCGAATGTGCAATGTTTTCTTTATTTCCTACTTTTGTGCTTTGTTTTGAATCACGTTGACAATACTCATTCATGGATTCAAATCCTGTCCCATATTCCTGTCCCTTTAATTGAAAGTTGACAACTCATTAAAATAATTGACAACTAAGAGATAAGGTATTGAACTGGGTCGGCCCTTAAGAGATAAGGTATTGCCATTTAAGAGAGAGAGAGAGAGAGAATATTTTTGGCTGAGTTGACATTATTCCATTGGAGGGATAGTGAAAGGGACAGGAAAAAGGGGGACAGAAGATTCCAATCCCCCATTCAGTTGTTCTCTCTGCCATTCTCTACCTACCTTCTTGACAAGAAAGGTCGACCCAGTTCAAATACCCACTTCGTGAGTGTCTGGGGAAGGGAATACTCTAGGCAGTCTTTCCCCTGCTTTTTGCAGAGAGACTGATTCGAACCCGCGACCTGACACACCACGGCAAGCAAGCTTACCACTGAGCCAAGCCAGCCCTTCCTTCTTGACAAGAAAGAATAGACAATTTTTTTTTTTTGAACTTTCTGGTGTTGTGTCCCATTATTACCTTTTGTTCCCTGTTTCCTTCAGGCATAAATGGTCTAGATGTGGAGCAGTGCTTTCCTATGCAGAAAAATATCACTATGAAACTGACAAACAATCAGGTATTATTGTAGGTCCTTTTTACTTGAAGCAGTATCTTTTATTTGTTAATGCCGGCATTGTGTCTTCTAGCTCAGCGTCTCCTTATGCTTATAATGACATAGAAGTACCTGGCTTAATATTAAGATTCTTATTGTCAAGGACCATCTCTCTTAAAAGCTTAAGTTATTAGATAAAGGAACAAGATCAATTTTATATCTTTAACATGCACCCTCATGCTAGAGTCTTCTCGGCTTGAAGTGCAGTGCAGATAATGTCCCAGTGCAGATAATGTCCCAGCCCACTCTATTTTGTGCTGATACTCAACTTTAAGTATGAAGAATGGGGGTAGCAATATAGACCGTGATACTATGTCAAGGATTAACCCCCTTAAAAGATTTAGCTATTCGGTGCACAAGTTTAGTTTTATATCTCTAAAGCCTATATTACTAGTGGAGAAGCATTAGTTCACAAGTGATTTTTCTTTAGTTCTTTTTATAATACCATAAACAGTAAATGTAAGAAATTATTTTTCAGATATCTCCAGGTGTTTGGTACATTGGTCTTTTCAACGGCATTGGACCGACAAGGACACAGTCGAAGATGGTAAGGTTTATTATGCAGATATTACTTCTATTCAAAAGAAATCTGAACATTCAAAGTGTATTTCATCACTTGTTGGAACAGTTTGTAATCCTTAGTGTGCTGTCTTTTTAATGCATTTCCATGCTAGAAGGGAGGGCTTTATGTTGAAGCACTTACTATCTTTTAACATTACTGTGCATAACTATACAGAATTGCTTCTTTTTGAATCCTGAATTTGGTGGTGGATTTTATTGTTACTTTTTCCTCTTTATTCTAAATGTTGTTTACATTTCAATCTTTTCTTGCTTTCTATTTAGGTTCACCCAACTAGTTTGGGATGATGGTGATGTTGATGATTCTAAATTTTGTTTACAAATAGTTTAACTTTTAATCTATGTTATCGTGATCTAAATCTTGTAAAATAATAATTTTATTAATAAATATTCAATTCAATCCATGATTAACTCCAAGTTTTCTGCAAATACTACTACTTCATATTGTTATTATTATTTGGATTGTCATAATGTTAGAATTTCCAGCCAACGGTTTCTGGTCTTCTAGTGAATATTCTTTGGGATGGGCATAATTTCCATGCTTCAATGTGGGTTTATACTCGTGGTTTTTTTCATTAGGTGGTTTCTTTGTCAGATGAACAGAGGGCTTGGCAATTGAGTCAAATTTAATTGTGTCATTCAGATGAAAGATTGTTCAGTGTACCTAGTGTAACACATCATTTCTATATACTAGCCCACTTTCTTTCTTTAATGCTAGTGGAAAGGTTCTATTTTTGAGCACTTAGAAAATGGGTTTTAAAGATTTCTATTTGACTCATTCTATCTCACTCAGCAAAGGTCTTGACACATTAACAACACATGGATGAATAAACAGTCACTTCTCTGTCTCTGCAGATTATCCGAGGCTCAGCATACTCCTACATTGCCAATATAAGTGTTGAAGCATGCATAAATCCAATCATGAGGGGGGATTTCTGTAACAGTACAGTTTATCCACTTTCTTGCACAGCTTCTGATGTCAATAATGCTTTGGAGGCTACAACTAACAAGCCAATGTTGGAAATTTTGGTGACCTGCAAAAGTAATTTTGAAACTTTTTGTGTTCATGAAGGTGTACCAAACTTCCTCTCCTTGGATATAATGAATGTGGCAGAAGAATTTACCATTATGGCAACAAATGTCAGATTAAATGTTACACCTTCAAATAACACTTCTGGTGCAATAGATGTTAGTTTAATGTGTTTTATTCGCCATGGTGCAATGCCTTCAGTGACTTTGCATGATTATTTCAGTGATCTAAATAAAGCACCCCTGGTTATTCCATCACCATCAATTGGTCGTTGGTACATTAGTATAGTACCAGTCAATCTTACAAAGACTCAGGATAGTGATGTAAGAGTTTGTTATTCAGTGGAATCTCATGTTCTTCATTGCCCACTTGGGAAAGCTGGACCTAATTGTACAATGGATAGCTACATGCTTCAGGTAGTATTCTTAGCAAAATGTGCCTCTGCCTCTATTTTTTTCTTTGTGCTCTAACCTTAAGTGGTTTCTTTATAATATTTTGATAATGGACTCTAAAATTGTGTCAATGTGATATTTCTTGGACTACGAAACTACATTTAACGTTACAAATAGGTAGAATCAGGATATGATCAAATGTAGTCATATCTCGCTCACTACAAAAATAAAAGATGAAATACTATAGTATGAATATTAACTTTCTGCTAGCAAATTCAAGACTTTGATAACATCTGAACTGTACAAATCAGAGAGATGAATGCAGTATGCAGAAATAGGAATCTGTCTTATCTCAGTGAAATCAATAGTGTACATGTGGTGCTTGTCCCTTGGGAGTTCCTTTTTTGACTCCTTTGCTAGGATAAGCTGAACTTTCGTTTTATGATATTTGAGATTTAAACTATTTTATGCCCAATGCTGAAAAATAAGACTTAAAGCACTTGTTCAAGATATTAATATTACTCATATAGAAATAAAATATTGGCACTTTTCACTAATGAAGTACTATCCAATAGGATTCTGAATTTTTTTTTTTTTCTTGGTTTGTTGACATAGATTTAAGTTTAAGAACACCGTGTGATAGAGTCTGTAAAGAACCAATTTAACTCAAAAGCTTAAGTTGTTAGGTGAGGCTACATTAGTGGTTTTATATTTTATTTTTCTAACACACCCTTCACATGAGAGCACATTGGGCTTGAAGGATGGACAATGCACAGACCTCTCCTACCTATGCTAAGAAATTCCACAATATTTAATTATTTATTAATAGAATGAGTGGCTGTGAGAATCGAACTTGTGACCATTTATTTGGTCACGAAGGCTTTGATATCAAGTAAAGAATGAATTCAAACCAAAAGCTTAAGTCTGTTAGGTGAGACTATATTAATGGTTTTATATTATATTTTTCTAACAGATTTAGTTCTATATCTTAATACTTGAAGATATTTATAAACTGGAATAATCCATTGACAAGATGAGAATGATTGTCTGCAGACATTTGTAAGGAGAGGTTCAACCCCCTTTGAGTCATATTATTTACCAGTTGGTAGAGGAGCATCTTATGATTCTGCCAATTTCCCTCTTGAGCCACTTCTAAGAAACTCATCATACAATGGAGAACCTGATAACATTTGGACTTACTTTGTTTTGGACATTCCTCGTGGTGGAGCTGGAGGAAATATTCACATACAGCTATCCTCGGATGTGAAGATCAGTTACGAAGTTTATGCTAGATTTGGTGGATTACCATCTCTTGATAGCTGGGACTATTATTATGCTAACAAGACAAGGAGAAGTGATCCATCTATGTTTTTCATGTTATATGATTCAAGTGATGACAAGGTTAATTTTTATATCATGTATGCTAGAGAAGGAACTTGGGGTTTTGGTCTAAGACATCTTAATACTAGCAGTGATTCTGTGACGGGGCTAACTATCATGTCTCTTTCACTTGAACGATGCCCAAAAAGATGTTCCTCTCATGGGGACTGTAAATTTTCTTTTGATGCTAGTGGATTGACATCATACAGGTTTATCTTTAGCCCTTTGCTCATTCTTATTTTATCAGTTTGTTTATATTTCATTTGTTTTCTTTAAATTGCTAGGATAGAATACAAAAGCCCTTGGTAATGACTGAGGCATTGTGAAATAAAAAATAAACAATCAGATGTAATATTTTGGAGTTTCCAGATTGCATGTTTTGCATTTGTTCCCCAACTTATTAAGGAATTAACGATTTCAAATGTTTACTTTTTTGTCGCAGCTTCTGCTCTTGTGATCGAAACCATGGAGGCTTTGACTGTAGCATTGAAATTGTAACTCATCAAGGTGCTTGTTCATTTTTTAGAATGATAAAGTTGGTGCTCTTATTGCAAGTATCTTACTTCAACTCTTATTGTATTTAACTGACAGTATCTATCAGAAAAATCCAACTAAGTTGTTTACAAACATTCTGTTCGATAATATTTTTTGTGGGGACAGTGACAAACATATTCCGTTTTGCCAAAATGCCACGCGGCATAATTCACTACACAGTGTAGCGAATTATGTTGCAAGTAATTGTGCATGTGTCGCCAATGTCAAATTTTGAGAAATTCATATTATGTGCATTTTTTATTATGTGCATCCTGATACTTTGTGTAGCTACTTATATATACACTGTGTAGCGAATTATGCCGCGTGGCATTTTGGCAAAATTTACTGTTGGCGTGGCAGTCTGATAATTTTTTTGTCCAAACGTGGCAAAATGGTCACTGTCCCTTTTTTGTGCATGTGTCAGTTCATATTGTTATATACTTCTACTTATATATAATCTGCATGGTTCTTGAAGAAGCAATCAACTGACCAGCTGTGGACCTTGCTGTTTCATAGCCAATCCATTTCTTTCTGGTTGCGATCTTACAAAACAAAATTGCAACATGTACCATTGAATGAATTTTCCAAGTTTATACTATGGTAAACACGCAAGTTCACCGCCAAAAACATGTTCACCTGCTTCAAAGCTCTTTGTCAGTCAAACTCCCTCACCCTACATTTTGTCCATTTTTTGCTTTTAAATGGCCTGCAAAGCATGTGACAGAAAGCTGCTGAGTATCAACTTTATTTCTATTATGCTGTTACAAATTTATAATTATTGTTGTGTAACTTATTTATTAGTTATAAATATAGGTGTTTGTTTGTTTTATTCTTTTTTCATTTTATGATGCACCTGTAGTAATTTTTTTTGCAGATATCAAAATTTTTTTTTTTTATTTGGTAATTTTAATTAAGTATGTAAGCTCGGTGAGCTTATAAGTTAAATTTAACTCTTCACTTCTTTACTTAAACTCGTGAGTTTGACAACTTCGGTCTAAACATATATACAATTAATATCCAAATATGCTTAACTCCTATTTTGCTCTTCATTGTCAAATACATATATTTGCTATTGAATTTTGATTTCCAATATGGTGTGCCAGATATTTCTTATATTTTTTGTTTCTTAATCAAGTTATTGAAAATTTGTATAGGACATGTGCGGGAATCAATTTTTCTCATTGTATCAAATGCTGCAGCCATACTTCCTGCCTATTGGGCCCTTCGGCAGAAGGTGGTTCTTTCCCTTTACTTTTGTTACTCTTGTCTTGGTGACTTTTATTATCTCATTATATAGATTTTGTGGTGACATGGAACACATAGTTTCCTTTTTTTGTGCAAAACCCATAATTTCCTTTATGCAGGCATTTGCAGAATGGGTTTTATTTACATCCAGTGGAATTTCAAGTGGACTATATCATGCATGTGATGTAGGTACCTGGTGTGCTTTGAACTATAATGTCTTACAGGTTAGAGCTTTGCCTTCAATATTCCCTCTTGCTCTTTCTGAAAATGTATAGAAAGAGAAGTTTTTGGAACTAGAAACGTTATGTCACTGGCATAGCTATTACAAGCTAAACCTATGCAGTGGAAGCACAAGCCTTGGGCATCTGTCATAGTTAGCATGTACACATGCTTAGATGATAAGCTAAAATTTTATTTCCTTAAGGATAGTATGATCCAAAATACAATGTAATACAAAATGACTATACTTGTTCTCCTGAGAATTTACAATGGCTTTACATATCAATGTTTCAGTTCATGGACTTCTGGCTCTCTTTCATGGCTGTGATTAGCACTTTTCTTTATCTAGCTACCATTGACGAAGTAGTTAAGAGGGCAATCCACACAGCTGTTGCTATCCTTACTGCCCTAATGGCCGCAACGAAGGCAACAAGGTATATGAACTAGTAGACGGACAATTCACACACACCATTAAAGATGTTTAAGTCATCTTCATATTTATCTATGCTGAATTATGCAGGTCTTCAAATGTTGTTCTTGTGATTGTGATTGGTGCTTTTGGTCTCCTTATTGGATGGTTGATAGAGATCTCAACAAAGTATAGGTCGCTTTTCTTTTCAATCCGGTTCTCAGTTAATTTCTCTCACAGGTGAGAATTTCTGTACTTAAGAGAGTAATTTGTTTGAGTGCAATATTATATTGGTTAACAGGTAACATAGTAGCAATTGATGGCACAATGCTTTATTTTCATATTTTCTATTTTTCATGCATTCACTGCCTTTTCATGCATGGTTAGCCATTGTTGCCGATCCCTCCGACCCCCATAAGTTTTGTGGTTGATTGTGATCTAGCTCCATGACTACCTTAAATCTCATTTGGGTTAAACCTTAATAGGCGTCTTCAAGGTGGTAATTTCATATACTGAATTCATGGTCTGATAACTGTTATATGCTTTTATATTAAACTTGCATGTGCTTGATGATGAACTCGTGAACACTGCTGATGCGGTTATGACTTAATATATAACTAAAGGAAAAGTATTTCTCCTGTGAGTGGAGATAAAGTTATCTCCTACAACCCCAAAATGATTTCGTTTTGAAGTTGCAAAAGATAATTTTATCTCCTGTAATAGAAGAAACAGTGAACCATATAACTAAATAAGTAGTAACGATGAATTTTCGCTGCAGTTTGCAAAGTATAAAACGATGGCTACGTAATGTTGTTGAGACACTTTTGAGACGGTACCATTGGGCTTTTGCCTTGGCTGGTTTTGTTGCATTGGCCATGGCAGCAATAAGCTGGACACTTGAAACCAGTGAAAACTACTGGTTTTGGCATAGGTATTACAATATTGCTACTACCCTCTCTCACTCTCTTTCTGTCTTCTCTATCTCATGTTTGCACTCTTTTGATATGTTTACAGCTGTTGGCATATTACAATATACACATCATCTTTCTTCTTCCTTTGTTCAAAAGCAAATATTGTGGACAGTGAGAATCAGCTATCTGCAAATGGAAACTATGAACTGACTCATCAGGATTCACTTCCAAGAGGTGGTTAGAATAATATATATGGAATAGGTGGGTGTGAAGACTGAAGAGGGTAGATAGGTGGATCTTAGAGGATTTTAATGTTGTGTTTTAAGGTAAGTTCATGTGAAGGTGGCACAAAAATGTGTGTCTGCCAGTATTGAATAGGAGGAAATGAGGGTAAGAAATCATCCTAGGAGTGAATTCTGAGGCCAATAACAAGTGATGAAGCAAAGCAGTCTCTTGTAAATTCTTGTCAGCATAAGGTTTGTTTCTGGCATTCTTTATAGGATGTTTTTGATTTAAGTGTCTCTAGGATAAAGAATCAAACTAGGGATAAATTTTTGTCATAGGATAATAGGGCATTGTTTATGTAATTATAGTTTAGAAGATAACTTGCCTTTGAAATGTGTCATATTAAGAGATCTTCTGATAAAAGCAACTCAACATAATGGATCTTATTTACTTCATCAGTTTCTTCATAACTTACTCCAGGTCGCTATTTTATGAAAATGAAAAAAAAATATGGAGAATTTTGCAATACACCTTATAAGATAGGAAATATTTAATGTGCACGTGGCGCACAAAAAATTCAGTGGGCCAAGCCAATAAAAAGCTTGCATTTTCTGAAAAGTTTGTACGGAAGAGAGAGAAAGCAAAACTTTTGATCCAAGTGTCATCAATCGAATGGGAGGCGTATATGCTATCGGTTCACTAAAAACGTCCTCCATAAAATACAAGGTTGAGATAAAAACATACAAAAAGAAAAAGAAAATCTAGCACATGTAATAGTGGGGTATAAATTCTAAAATGAAAATTTCCTAAGTATTCTACTTTCACAACATAACTCTTGTTGATAGTAATATGATTATATCTCTGTTTTGTTTTTCTAAAACATTGAAGTGGGACTAACATAATTCAAAGGTAATTATAACAAACAGTTGAGCGCAATTTATTTTGTAATAATTTTAGTAAGGAACATTACTAAAGTCAGATTACATAGATAAATAATAATAATAATAACTGAATCTGTCTATTATCATTACATTAATAATTACAAACATATTAGCGATATTACAAAATAATGTCATTTTATATGATAATTAATATTTAGGTATCTAAATCGAACCTCAAAAAACCTACATAGACTTATGGTCATGCTGTTAAGAGGTAACCTTTCATAATATTTTTTTTAAGGGATTAGTATTTAAAATTTTAAATGACATAAAATTTTGTTATTTTAATCAAAATTATTGTTTTATAGTGAGAAAAATAATTACACAATAGAAATTATGGTGGAAGAAAGTGAGATATTTTTTTTTAATTTAAATATTAAATAAAAAAAGTAAAACTAAAAT
This sequence comes from Gastrolobium villosum, assembly GCA_032173675.1. Lineage (NCBI taxonomy): Eukaryota > Viridiplantae > Streptophyta > Magnoliopsida > Fabales > Fabaceae > Gastrolobium > Gastrolobium villosum. The sequence goes on along the minus strand of JAVKPL010001319.1, from coordinate 42,517 downwards.
GATTATTTTTAAAAGGACAAATATTTTTTCCTTCTTTTAAAATATAAAAATAATAAATATCAAAATTAAGATATATGACTTTAAGATGGACGAATATTTTACAGAAATACAATATTTCAAAACTTTTATAATTTATTTATTATTTATATACTTCTAAAGTCGATTATGTTACTTGAGTCGACATGCGTGCCTACTTTTATTTTATATATACCTGTATTAAATATCCAAATTTACTCATTTATAAATGTTCAACGGACGATAACTTTAAAGGTAGTTTTTTTTGTCGGTTAATCGACTACTTTTATCAAAGGGGTTTACATCTATCATGTCACATGATACTAACAATTTTTTTACATACACAATTGTTGTATGTGGCCTACACTTTCTAAAGCAACCAAAAAAAAAAACTAATGCACGCAAAACGAATCTCTATAACATTACTGTCATTACACAATCACTTTTCCTATAACATAACTCTTATAAAATTCTTTATCAAACTACTCAACTAGTTTGATAGGATCACAAATTTCTCTCTATCAAATTTAAACATAACATTGGAACTCGAAATCACTATTAAATTAAAACAACCTCTAATTACAAAAAATAAAAATAAAAAGAACATCTTACCAATTAACCCACTACTTGATGATAAAGGTAGATCTCTTTTATATTTCTAATTTTGCCATAACTTCTTGGACGTGAGGTGGTGTACTTTTATTTATTTTTCTTGACTTATGAGGGAGGTACACCTACCCCTCCTTGGGACTAACAAGTAACAACCCATATTCCGGGATGTAACACCAAGACATGTTGAAGCAAGCTATGAAGTATCGTGTGTACTTAAGGAAAACAACTGAAGTACAAACTGAATAATGCTGTTAGATGTTGCAGGGATGGTTTCCCTTGGTATAATTTAATTTTGTCCTTGTGACAAAGATTTGCAATATTTTTATAAAGTGAAGAATATGGTTGATCATGGCACATGCATGCATCAAGATTTAATGGGGTATGGGGTTGTCTTGCTAATCTAAGGCCATAATGATTGTGGCAAATGATATGGAATATATAGGGTATAGGGTTTTCTTTCTAGGCCCATTTGCATATGCCCTCTCCACCTAATATTAGGTAAAATCCAATAGGAGTACTTAGGGGAGCATTTGGTAAAAAGATAATTTTTTTTTTTATCAAAAAAATACAATTACTAAGAATATGGCGAAAAAGTGAGTTTAGTAGGAAAGTTAAAAAAAAATTGTTTGGTAGGCTGAAATATTACCCAAAAAATTAGGTTAAATTTTTTGAGTCTATATTTGGTTGAAGATAAAATATTGATAAAGAAATGGGTTGAAATGACCAAACAAAGACAAGCAGTTTCTTATACCAATCTTAGATGCCTGGGTATTTTTAAAGAAAACCTCTGTCAAACAACACCCTAAAGTAACTTAATAATGAGCTCATTTTCTGTGATTCTAGAACAAGCCATACCCCGAGGGCATGGTGCTCGAGAAGGTTGAATGGGGATACCTCATGGCAATGTACAAAAAAAAAAAAATATATATATATTGATGAAAAAATGGATTAAAATGACCAAACAAGGACAACATAGAATACCATCTCGTCCTTTCTCCGGTTGCGAAGTTTAGTGCACCCACTATCACAATGAGGGGCTAGCCAAAACAGGCTGTACCCCGAGGACATGGTGCCCGGAGAAGATTGAATGGGGATACCTCATAGTAATGTATAAAAAAAAATATTGATAAAAAAATGGATTGAGATGACCAAATAAGGACAACATAGAATACCAATCTTAGATGCCCGGGTATTTTTAAAGAAAACCTATATCAAACACCACCCTAAAGTAACTTAATAATGAGCTCATTTTCTGTGAATCTGGAATACATATTTTTTTGCCCAAAAATGAAAAAAAATGTGGGGTAGAAATAAATATAAAGACATGTATAATGTAAAAGTATTATTTTTTATTATATTTGATAAAAGAAATATCGAATACTTTATGGTCCAGAGCGAAAATATTTTCACTAATAACCTGTACCCACTTTTTTTTTTTAGTGAAACGTATGTACAATTTCACTTGAAAATAGAAAAAAAAATGTTAAAAAGAAAGTATTTGATGGCATTTGTTCATTGCGTTGACTTTTCACTCCGCTATTTTTTTTTTTTCTCTTCTCTTATGTTATGCATGTGTTTACTTTCTTTGTTTTCATTTAGTGTTTTCATGACAGTACTAAGGAAATTGTAACAATTTTCAACAATAGACGCTAATATAATCCAAACACACATGGAATTTTCGTATTTGTATTAAAAGATTTTTATGTTTGTCTGTAAATCTGTGTTGACTTGTCGTGCTTATGATAGTGATATTTGTGTTTGTGTCAACTAACTAACTCAAAAATTTTAACCTATAATTATCTATTTGTCTTCATTTTTATTTATGAATTTAAATTTGGGAGATGATTTTCTCCTCTCCGGCTACCCTCATAATATATTATTTTAATTTTTATTTATTTATTTAATGATAGTTTAATCTATTATGTTCTCCTACGGTTAGAGGGCCTATTTTTCCTTTAAAGTCGTACATATAAGTTTATATATTTTCATGTAATCTAAGGTTGGTGGTTTATTCGTGTCTGTTCGAGTAAATAATTCGATAGGAGACGAATAAATACCCACTTCTTTATTATTAAAAAAAAAACACATACAAATTTATAACGTATTGGTAGGGTCTCTCCTCTCTCTCTTTTTAGGGGTAATCTGTAGTATTATATAACATATGGTTGGTTTTAATTCAATTGGACTCCATCAGTTTAAGTATCTAGCTGATTGAATTATGTACACGTTGAGGGGGTAACAGCCTTCTAACATTAAAAAATTTATTTGAAAAAAATATCTTTATGTTTTGAAAATATTAAAAAAATTACGAAAATATAACTTTAACCTCTTAATTTATTATTTCAGTTTTTCCGACCTTGGAATTAGCTGCAGTTAACCTCTTAATTTTTTATTTCAGTTTTTTTTTTTTTTCCATGAAGCAGGAATCTTGGATTAAGCGGTTATCGTTACATATGTGTGTGTGAAAGATATATGTTACACTGTGTTATGTTATGTTATTCTATCTTTGGCCAACGCAAAGAAAAAAGAAAAAGAAACAGAAAAGTGGATATAAGTCAGTAAATAACGATAATTCTGCAGACAAATAACTAATTTCTTGGTCATGTAGTGAATGGAGGAGACTCAGTCATCAGTTTTCTTGGTCTAAATGATTTCATTCTAAGGCCACCCTAAATTATAGCCTATAAAATCCTTCATATGTCCTTTAACCAAAGAAGAAGAAAAAAGAACATAGATGAAAATTATTCAAAGAAACAAAATCCAAAACCATTAACAAAGACATCTTTTCTTTTGCATGAGTTAAAAAAGTTTTGGAGTTTGTGTTTCATTCCAACAACACCTGAAAAAAACAAAGAAGGGGTTGAAAGAAAAATCTGCAAAAATAGGTGCAGAAAAAGATTTACACGTTGCAGGGGAGAGCAATGGCTTATCCTCTGCTGGATCATCACCTGATCGAGGCATTTCAATGGGGGAGACACCATTGTTCCCTGGTCCCTCTTCCATGGAGACAATGGAGCTCCACCATGCACCTGAAGGTCTAATAGAGACTAATGTTGGAGACTACCCTGGAATAACAAACTTTGAAGATGTGAAAGCTGTCTTTTTTGTGGAATCCACAAAGCTTTGGTCAATTGCAAGCCCTATTGCTTTCAACATACTATGCAATTATGCTATTAATTCCTTTACAAATATCTTTGTTGGCCATCTTGGAGATTTAGAACTCTCAGCTGTTGCAATCTCTCTATCTGTCATCTCAAACTTCTCTTTTGGCTTCTTGGTTAGTTTCTATAAACTTTTGGGAAAACATTTTCTCATGTTACATGAGAATTCAATTCTCATGTTGTGACCCTTTCATTTGCGTGCAAAACTTTTTTTTTTTTTCTCTTTTTAATAAATGTGGGACCCACCACTAGTTGAGTCACAACATGAGAATTGAATTCTCATGCAACATGAGAAAATCAAACCACATCAACTTTTGGGTTACATTTCCATGCTTTGTTTTATGGGTTCCTTTTTGAAAAAAAGTTATCTTATGTCACCCATTATGACATTCCCGATAATACATAATAATAATATTAAATTTTTTTTTCTCCGGCCGACAATGTTTAAAGAGAGAGAAAAACACAACTTTAATATTATAACGGGAAATAAATAGTTATAATAAGTGACATAAGATAACTTTTTTTCCAGCAACATAAAAGTATGATTTCCATTATTTTATTTATTTTTTCTATTTATACAACAATATAATAGACTATTCATGCATGGCTCTTTTCCATGATTTCCTAAATTGGCATGCTATGTTTACCTTTTTAACAGCCAACTTACACCTCCCCACATGAATATGTGACTTCCACTTGTTACTAGAAATTCTAGTTGAACTATAAAAAGCCATCCCAATTTTCCAAAATTTTCACTTTATCCAAATAGAAAATCAACCAATTCCCCAAGTTTTGTTTAACATCATATAAGCTGAACTTGTTATCAAATATTTGTATTGGATAGTCTAAGCTTTTCTTCCTTTATTTCAGTGTTTTGACTTAAGTTGTCTAAATTTTAACATTTCTGACAGTTTTTGCTGAAGTTTTAAAATCTTGAGGCTTTAAAATTTTTACATGAAATTTGCAGCTTGGCATGGCAAGTGCACTAGAGACATTATGTGGACAAGCATTTGGTGCTGGACAAGTAGAAATGCTTGGGGTTTACATGCAACGCTCTTGGATAATCTTATTGGGTGCATGTGTTTGTCTCATGCCATTTTACATTTATTCAGAGCCAATTCTAATACTTCTTGGACAAGAACCTGATATTGCAAAGCTTGCTGGGATATTCACTATCCAAAGCATCCCTCAGATGTTTTCTTTAGCCATCAATTTTCCTACCCAAAAGTTCTTACAAGCACAGAGCAGAGTGGGAATTCTGGCATGGCTTGGTTTCATAGCCCTTATCATACATGTTATGATTCTAGTTCTTTTCATTAAAGTGTTAGGTTGGGGTACAACTGGTGCTGCTGCAGCCTATTCTATATCTGCTTGGGGTATTGCTGTGTCTCAAGTGGTTTATGTTGTTGTTTGGTGCAAGGAAGGTTGGAGTGGTTTGTCATGGTTAGCCTTCAAGGATCTTTGGGCTTTTGTGAAATTGTCTTTTGCTTCAGCAGTTATGCTTTGCCTTGAGGTTTGGTATTTCATGACCTTGATTGTTCTCACTGGACACCTTGACAATCCTGTTATTGCTGTTGGTTCACTTTCTATTTGGTAAGCTCATGCCTAAACAATTCACCTGCTGCAAGTTGAATTAATCTTTCATCACAAGTTTATCCTTATCCTAGTTATTTGTTATTAGATGAGTTTATCTTTATCCTAGTTGTTTAAAATTAGTTCTATTATCTTATTGGTAATTATCTTAAGAGTATTATTAGTTTTTGGGGAAAAGTTATATTCACATACTTTTTGTTTACGAACTACATTATGTCTGACCGGTAAGACACTTCTGAGTGAAGTCTGATCGATCAGACATAGTGTAATTTGTAAATTTGTAAAAAAAAAAAGTTTGTCAATATAACTCTTCTCTAGTTTTTAATTCAAATTAGGATTTTGTTATTTTTATTAATCTGTATAGATCCACAAAAGCTGCATGATTTGGAACAATCTTGATTATGTTACTTGTCTCTAATGTTTTTCTCTTAAGTACTCTTAAATTACTGATTTGATATTAATTCTGTTTTTCCTCTTTCAGCATGAATGTGAATGGGTGGGAAGGCATGTTATTTATAGGGATCAATGCAGCTATTAGGTAAATTCTTCATTTTTGGCTATTTTTTTTTCCCTCATCTCAGTTTAAGGGTTTTTAACAACTTATTATGTTTTCTTCATTTATCAGTGTAAGGGTTTCAAATGAGCTTGGATCAGGACACCCAAGAGCAGCAAAATATTGTGTCATTGTCACAGTTGTTGAGTCCCTCATCATAGGGATAATTTCTGCAGGCATTATTTTAATTGCAAAAGATGATTTTGCTGTCATTTTCACTGACAGTAAAGAGATGCAAAAGGCAGTTTCTAAATTAGCATCACTTCTTGGTATAACCATGATTCTAAATAGTGTTCAGCCAGTTATATCAGGTTAGAGGATTCCCAATAACAATGATCATAAAAATTCTTATGCAACAAAGAAATCTTTCAAATGCTTGTGTATTCTTTCTTGCAGGTGTTGCTGTAGGAGGAGGTTGGCAGGGTTTGGTAGCTTACATCAATCTATTTTGTTATTACATCATAGGACTCCCTTTTGGCTTTCTTCTTGGTTACAAGTGGGGTTACAGAGTGCAGGTAAAGAACACAATATTAACTCCCCCAAGTGTCAAAACTAGCCAATTTCATTATTAGTTTGATGATGCAAAAAATAGCATTTCTTCTTTCTTTCTCCCTTAAAGTGAGCACCATTTGCCAACTTGATTGACCATGTTCACAAAAGTTTGTACCATTTTTTTCTATCTAGTGTCACTTGGAGATTAAATGATAGTTGAAAATTTAACGAATTAATGATTATCATGTTGCCCGGAGATAATACTATTTTCTCTGCATATAAAAATGTATGAGATCTATGTGTGATCATGTGAATAGAAAAAAGAGAAAAAGAAATTATGGGCACCACACATTTTAATATGTAGGGAATAAAATTATCTTCTACAATATAAGAAACATCAATCTCTTCACAAGAAAAAAATATTATTTTTCTTTCTCTTTTCTTCTTAAGTGCTTGTTCACTCTCACATACGAGATAAAATTATCTTGTGTTTGTAGAGAAACATTAATCCCATGAAATTATTTATTGCAATACTAAAATGACATCCTTTTAGGGTTTGGGGGGAAAATATAAAGGGTTTTATAGCTTTCTTGTCACTGCAAAAAAAGGTCTGCAACAACACTAGGATACAGTTCCGTAAAAGCAAGTAGGACTCACTTACTTGTGTATGCTGCATCCAAGTGACAACAGATATACAAAGCCCAAATATAAATAATAGGAATTTTATTTTAAACCCCAAAATAATATTGTTTTAAAGTTGCATGATATAACTTTATTCCTTTATTTTTAGGGAAAAAAAGGTTTGTGCTTTCAAAGGACACAACCTCGTATCTTTTTAGAGTTTAACATTATGTCTTACTACTAAGACATAATTATAACTTGAAATTTCTTTTTCTCTCTCCTCAATCACTTCAGTTAACATGAAGAGATTTTTTTTTTCATATTATAATTATTTCTTATTAAAAAAAATAAAAGAAACAACTTGTATCCTTTTAAAATGAAAGACAATTAACGCTTATTTTTATCCCCTTACTAATGGAAAGTGTTGTTTCAGGGTATTTGGACCGGCATGATCTTTGGGACAGTGTTGCAGACAGCCATCTTATTATATATTATCTATAAAACCAACTGGAACAAAGAGGTGAGAGTGCTTACTTTTTTGGGTAATCATGAAATATTCGTTCTTCATCAATAAAAAATAAAATAAAAAATTGAAATTGATGACATTGAATGCTTACAGTTATTGCAAGAAAAAACAAAAAGCCTATAATCAAAGAAGCACAAGTAAATGCTAATTATATTTTAGAACTAATCAATCTCAAATTTTCAGGTGGAACAAGCATCAGAACGAATGCGGAAATGGACTGGAGAAGAATTGGAAATGAGTACAAATAGAAATTAAGAAAATTCGAACCCTTTTCATGATTTGTGTATCCTTATTATGTGACAAAGATATGCATGTCTTTGCCACATTGGTTAGATTATGTAAATAACCTCTCACAAATATATTTATGTAAAAAATATATTAAGGGATGAATATAAAAAACAAATCAAAAAATAAAAGTATGCTTTTTGCTGAAAATAATTTATAAATTACTCTAGTCTTAATTTTTCAAAATTATTTGTCAGGAATGATTTTTATTTTTTAAGATTGAAACCAATACACAACTATGAACAAGCAAGAGAGATGAAAAAGAAACATAACAATATTTTTCAAAATTATTTGTCAGGAATGATTTTTATTTTTTAAGACTGAAACCAATACACAACTATGAACAAGCAAGAGAGATGAAAAAGAAACATAACAATTATAATAAGTAGAGAGGCTCTGATTGATTATTGTTTTTAAAAATAATTTTTTAATTTTCAAAATAAAAAAAATTAAAAAACTCGTTTGATAAGGTCTATTTTGTAAAAAATATTTTGAAAACTATAATTTTTTTTTTAGAATCAAATTTAGAGAACATGCTTGCGTTATAATGACTCTAAGGGCTCTAATTCAGAGTTCGTAACTTACGCTGGTGACTCTAAGGTCTTACACTTTCAATCTTGTTCGTTGATCCCACTTATATCTAAGGGCTCTAATTTTTTAATAATGTGAGCCATTGGATACAAGTTGATCAATGCTCAAGATTGAGTGTAAGACTTCTAACTCTTACACCGGTGTAAGAATATCCTGCCCCACAAATAGATAGCAATTTTGAAATTATCTACGAATCTATTTTTCATGCCTAAATTAGGCATGAATTATTTGGTGTTGACACATGGCAAAAAAAAGTCAACTTACGAACTGTAAAACTTTGGAAAGTCATAACTTTTGACTCGGGTATCTGAATAAGGTAATTCTTTATTTGATTCCACATAACTTTTCGAGATCTACGCAATGACATCTCATTTGATATATTTTATCTCTCACAAACACAATTCAAATTTGCAATAATTGTATTATATAGTGTATTACAAAAAAATTAAAAATTATTATTAATAAGAAAAATAAAGTAAATATTAAATTTGTGATTTAAACTAAAAAATCAATTTGAAAAATCTGTATTAATAAAAAAATTAATTAAATAAATATTCTAAACACTTGACAGAATATTATATAAATTTGTATATATTTTAATAATTAAATAAATAACCTTGTATACTATTTTTGTTTCAAACACTTGGTAGAAGTATATATTTTCATATGACATTAAATATACTTATTTATAGATGAGTTAATCTACTTTGGTGTCACCCTTATAGTATCATTGTTGCAAATTTGATACTATAAAGATGTATGTACCGTTTACAATTTGATAAATGAAATGTTGAACTATTATTGCAATAGTAAAGGGTAAAAACCCTAAAATTATGTTCAATTATAAAATATATTTTGAACCAAAAAGGAAGGTTGATTATAAAAAAAAAAAAAAAAACGAAGATTTTATTCAACACCTCTAATTAATTTGGTATCTATGTTGCATAGGAATTGGGTAATAATAAATCCTGAAATCATTGATGGTCATTTATTTTAAAAGGGTATCAATTTGTATTGATGAGAACTATTTTTAAGAGATCAGCTGTGAGTAATTAAGTTGCCATTTTTTCTTTTATGATTTTTTTCATTAAAATTTGTAACACCTCAATTCGAAATTGGCATATTACACTAATTGAAGGCCAGAATGAATAAAATACAGTCATTTTCCATCACAAGGCTTTACCAAATTATAATAAGTTCAAGATTGTCCAACATCCAAAAACTTAAATACATTGTCTTCTCCAGTCATTAACATACATACAAAATCTTTAAAGATCCTTCAAATACAAGACAACTATTGGTTACTAATTAAAGGCTAACGTTGTTGTCCAAAATATCAACACCTAACATCCAAAGCAAAATAACATATAGATAAGTGAAATCAAGCCTTTCTAGTCTCTGATTAGGGGTGCGCAAAATAACCAAAAAAGTGGGTCGAACTATGAACCGAACTGAACCGCTCCATAAAATAACCGGTTTTAAAAAACTAGTTCATGAACCGAACTGGTTTAAAGAACCGGTTCATAAACCGAACCGGTTTAAAGAACCGGTTCATAAACCGAACCGAACCAGTTTTTAGAACCGGTTTAAGAACCGAACCGAACCGAACCATTTTCAAACCAAAGAAAATTAATTTTTATAAATTAATTTTTTAAATTTTTAAATTTTTTTCTTTTCAAAAGAGGGTCGACCCGAACCGGTTCCTAACCACTTCCGAACCGGTTCCGAATGGAACCACTTCCGAACCGAACCGAACCACTTTCGAACCGAACCATTTAAACCAATTCGGTTCGGTTTTTCAAAAAATCCGGTTCGGTTCGACCCATGCACATCCCTAACCCTGATCCTTTTCACCTGAAATAACCAAGGGAGGACCGAGGCGGGGGGCTAGGGTGGGCGGCCGCCCCCCAAAATTTGAAGAAATCTTTTTAATATAAGTATAATGCAAGAAATCTCTTTTTAATGTGAAGTAGTTTTCTCCCACGCAGAATTTATAGAGCTTTTTTATATTCTCAGGTCCTATATCTATTGAAACTCCTCTAACTCTGAATGCATTTTTTCTCCCTCAACGAAAGTTAACGAAATGAACAAAACAGAAAAATAATAAGAAAGAGTGCAGTTCAAATACTTGTTGGGCAGACCTGGTGATAACTGTAAGAACCCGCACCGCTAATTAAGGTAATTAGCGAATTAATTATGATAATTAGGAAATAAATTCATAATTGACCCTAATAACTATTAATGGGCTTAGATAATTATATTGAGTAAGTAAAAATGCTGAAAGTCGCCTTTCGGAAGAAAAGCGCAGATACCGGTTCTGCGACTCGGTATAAATGCGTACCGGAAAAGTATCCCGGAAAATTATAACGAATGCATGATAATTACTAGAATATTATGTAGGACTTGTAAAACAAGTTTCAAGTCAAAATAACGTAATCTGATGCCAGAACTGATACTGGCTATGGAAAAACGCGTACCGGAAAGGTGTTCCGAAAAATAAAATAAAAATATGAAAAATCTTAGAAAAATGTCTAGGTCTAGAATCCGAAGTTTGAGATCAAGATCTTTTACTTTGCTATTAAGGCTAATACTGCGCGATTAGTGGTTTGTGCCTATATATATACACTTTATGAGGGCACAAAACCCTAGGAACACATATTGAACGTGGGAGGCTGCTGTTTTCTGAGTTTGAGCACTGTTCCATTGCCTCCTTCACTCCCCTTCATCATTTCTTGAACCTTTGGCCTTCTTCCTTCACTCCTCCTCTCCTAAACACTTGAGAACATGCAAGGTGAGGGAGTGTGAGTGTGAAATTCTGAGTTTCCAGCCCCTGTGTTTGTAGATAGTGAGCATGAGTTTGGAGCTTTAGTGATGGCTACCTTGTGGTAGTCATTGTGAGCTTCAAAGTGCCTTCTTGTGGTGCAAGAACCCATCTTGAAGTGCCATTTTCGTGCTCCTACTTAGGCTGAGTTTGAGGAACCTTGGGAGAGCTCCAAGAGCACAACTTGCCTCTGTTTTGAGCTTTGGTAAGTTACCTCACCATGATCATGAGTTTATTTTGCTTAAAGTTGGTGTCTTGGCACGTAAAGAGTTAAAATGAAGTAACCAACACCTAAATGAACTTGTATATGCTTAAAGATGCATGCTTTAACGTGTACATGTGTTAAAAGTTGGATCTTTGGGAGGGATATTCACGAAATGCAGAAACTGCATTCTGTCGTGAGATATCCGGATATTTGTCGAACAGATATCCGGATATCAGTATCCGGATATGGTATCCGGATATTGATATCCGGATATGGGATCTGGGTATCCGGATATGACATATCTGGATATGTCCAGTGTGATATCCGGATATGGCATATTCGGATATACCCCTTCTGATATCCGGATATCCTGGGTTCTGCGCAGACAGTAGCTTTACTGCATGAACAGTAAGCTATTGGGTGTGTGTGGACCCTAGTTTAAGGAAGTTGAACTTCTATAATAAATGGACTAAGTCAGAATCATATGATTAAGGACCTATGGCTTTGTTGGAAGCCTTAAGACGTAAAACGTAAAGGAAAGGCGTAGTCTTTAAGTTGTATGCTTGTGATGCATTTATATTGACTTGTTAATGGTCCATATCAGATTGTGATACTGCTGTTTGTGGACTAGTGAGTGGTTGGACTCTTGGCTTGGATAGCTAGCTTGCAAGGTAAGCTTTCGTGTCCTCGGTTTAGCCATTTTGATGTTCCACCATGTCCCATGGGGATGGGTTTATGCATGCTGTGTTACATGCTTTGATTATTTTGGAAATGCTGTTGAGCTGTTTATATGTAATGAGCTATTATGATATGCATGTGGTGTCCACCTAGACGGCAATCCTGAGTATGTAGTACATACAAGATGGAGAAGCATGTGGGTGAGGTGCAGGTAGTATCCATGTACTCATGTAGGCATAGACGTATTCCTACATTTCTCTGGCCAGTAGATTTGAAAGCACACATGACATGATTAATTGCTGCATCGCATGATTTTAGAACTTATACTGTAATACTGTTTTTAGAACTTATATTACACATGTAAGTGAGCTTGGGTGGAGACTCCTTGAGGACCCCTTGTCTTACTGAGATTTCTTGTTAGAGATCTCACCCCACGTTTGGGGACGCTTATTTCAGGACCAGGTAATGTTGAGGGCTCAGGTGGCAGGAGGCCAGAGCTGAGTTGATATTGATATGCTGTTCTGCTGGATTGACTGCTGTTATGTTATGTTCCTGCTTTATTTATATTATTATGTTGAGACTGTTTGTGGGCATTGTTGCCTTATTTGGTGAGCATGGGGTTTGTCCATGCCACATGGTTTGATTACGTCTTTTAATTCGCTGTTGTAATTAATGTATCAGGACTTCGACCCAGGCTGCATGTTGTAGTCCTGCGGTTCTAGATACTCACATTTTATTTATGTACGAGGTATTCAGTTAGTTGTCTTGCAATTTTACATACAGGCAGTATTTTTATGAAAATGATTAAGTAATCAAGTTGGTTAAGTTAATGACGTCATAATTGAATTAAAGAAAAAGTTATTCCGCATTTTAATTAAGCGTGGCTTAATACGATAGCGTGTTAACAATCCGGGTTAACACGGGCTGTTACAATAACAGTTAGCATATGGAATTAGTATTAAATTATGGGGAAATATCTGTTTACAATTTTTTTTTACAAATTACTCTAAGAGCCTGTTTGGATCCTCTTATTTTTTAAGTTAGAAGCTACTTATAAGCTAAAGCTAAAAAAAAGAGCTTAAAAAAAGTTAAAAGCTGTTTGGTAATTACAAAAACATTTAGTTTAAAAGTTATTTAAAAACACATATTTTAAGAAAATTATCTCTATATCTATCTTTATAACTCTTCATTAAAAAAAAAACACACATAATTCAAGAAAAACATATAAGAGCTTAACAAAATTTCCTCCCAGAAACTTTTAGCTTTCGGCATTTTTCTTCATTATAAAAAAAAAGAGTTTTTCATTATAAGAACTTTTCTCAAAACATGTTTGGCCTAGTCTATGCTTACAAGTAACTTCTAGCTTAAAAAGAAAGGATTCAAACAGGCACAAATATTTAATTATTCGTATTTTGGCCTCCTTTATTATGTTTAAGAGAGAACAAATCTTTAATTTTTAGCCCCCCACAGACAAAATTCCTGGGTCCGTTACTGAAAATAACCCCACAATATGGTCAATATGTGAATCTCAATAAGTACTTAGGAAGAACACTCAATATTTTGGCTAAGAAAAACCCGATCAAGCACCTGGATGGTACTTGGAATTTCAGACACATACACCTGCAAAAAAAATTAGTCTATAAATATTTTTTACAGCAATTCTAATCTAGGCAATACACGTTCTCATCATCTACTAGCAATGTAGAAAACTCAATGATAAAACAACTGTATGGCCTTGCGCCCTCAAAAGATGATTTATTTATGTGTATTAGTTGACCTGTATGTAATTTGAGTTCAGATACAGTGAGGCGTCGGTGTCAACTAAACTACTTTTATGCTAGGAGATATAGTCAATAATACAAGAAAATAAGCATTTTGCACTAAAGACGACATTACACTATTGAGATCTTGAAAATGATATGCTATACATTGATCATAACAATTATGGAGTTTCCCAACACATCTTATTATATGTTTTTTTATTACAAATATACAAGAAAAAAATCTTATTAATTAGTGACAAGATTTTATGAAATTTCGTTACAAATTCCTACGTCGCAAGTAAATTTCGTCACAAATTCTAGCGTCGCAAGTTTATTTGTGACGAACTTTGATTATTTGTGTCGAAAATTGTCATTTGTGACAAAATTTATGACAAAAATTTTCGTCACAAACAAACTTTTTTCTTGTAATTTGGTTGAGAAAGAGTTTTCAAGTGACAACTCACTAAGATGCTCACTATTGCAAATATTTGATATTAGATTCTGTACGAAGTTTCCATAACACCCAAGGTAGAGTTTTGCTTGTCTAATACATGTCTCTAGGGTCTATCAAAATGGTATTACCACATACAAAAGAGATTTTCATCATTTGTTTCATAGACCCATCTACCCACATGCATGAAAGATTTGTTCTAAAATCCATAGTCACAATCAATCATGAAGTAATACAACCCACTCAATAAGCTATTCTACACTTGGTGCATGTCAAACAAACTTATTTTCCTATATAGAAGAAGAAGAGTATCTTTTGGTACTAACTTGTGAGGTTCAAGCTTTAAGATGGTTGGGGTTGGTTTCTTTGTGTATAACTTCTCTCCTCTATACTTTTGTCCCTGTTCTAGTTTTAGTTTGTAGAAGCTTCAGCCAAAGATAGAAAAAATGCAGGGTGGAAAGAGGTAAGGTAATTAAAGTGTAGAAATGGAGGAGTACAGAATTATGTAGAATGATGGATTTCGTCTCTCAAGAAGACTAAGAACAAAGATGAGTTTTTGTGTCTCTTCAGCCTCAAAATTTTCAAAAGCTAAGAAAAGGTTGGAAGATTCTCAAAAAAATTGTGATGGCTTGCAGAGTAGCTGGAAGGTGAGGTGAGGTGTGTAACACCCTGTGTGCACTCGGCATATTAAACATACATATGACAGTAGCGCAACTAATTAAATATGGAAACTAACTTTTTCTTTTCGATTATGACGTCATTATTATTAACCGAGTTGATTAATTAATCCTTTTTCAAAACTTTGTCTGTATGTACATTGCAATAAAGCTAACTGAAATACCTCATATATATTAAGTGTGTATCTAGTCACGGAACTACAACACGTAGACCAGACAATATCCTGATACAATTATAGAACTCAAATCTAAATAAACAGAGCATAATCGATGTGGCATGGACAATCTCCATGCTCACCAAATAAGACAACAAGCCCAACAGAGTCTCAGCTCAAACAATAATATCATGACAATAAGTATAATTTAGCAACCAATCAGATCAGCATAAACAGACAATAAACAGTCAACTAAGCTCTGGTCTACTGCCGCCCGAGGTCTCAACCTCGAGGTACCTGAACCTGAAAATGTGCCCCAAACGTGGGGTGAAATCTCTAAAAAGAAATCTCAGTAAGACAAGGGGTCCTCAAGGACTCTTCCGCCCCAAGCTCACTTACAAGTATAATATAAGTTCAAAAACAGTAATTTCAATGCATATTCATGTTAAGGCACTTATATCATGACAATATAATCTCTTGCTCGACGAGCTAAATACTACAACTCATTAATCATGTAATGTATGTGAGTGCGGTTCGACTGGCCAGGGAACAGGGTAGGGCTTATACACGTCTGTTACCTACCAACACGAGGGAGGCTGCCTCATGCCTTACACACCAGGGTGGCTGCCTGATCGTACAAGTACTAATATCACATTCATACATTACATATGCCTTGCACACCAGGGTGGCTGCTTGATTGTACAAGTACTAACATGACATTCATACATTAGCTATATCAACATGTCTTAGGCGTTTATCAATGCATATATCATTACCCTCCCATGGAGGTCGGTGGAACAAGCAACATATCAATCAGAGGACACGAAAGCTTACCTCGAAAGCTAAATCCTCCCTCACAACTCGGTGTCCAAAGGGTCACAACTAATAACAGTGTCCAGCAAGGTCACAGATCTATGGGGTCCTTGAACTCAGAAAAAGAAGAGCCTTTGATGATCAATGAAGTGCCCCAAGCCTCTGCCTTAGTGATGCACGAAAATCACCACTCAAAGGTAAGTTCTTTCCTTCCAAAGCTTGGTTCTTTAAGCTCCAATGGAGGTGGAATGCACTCACACAACCAAGGAAGCAGCCCCAACACTCAGGAAAATAGCACCTTGAGCTCACAAGAACACTCTCCCCACTCCCCCAAAACTTGCCACAAGCTCACCCAATGATGGAGAAGGGTTTTCAAGAAGAAAAGGTGGGAACTTTGATGCAAAAATGGAGGAAAGCTCAAGTTTTGTAATGAGGAAGAAGGTGGCAACCAAGGGAATCAGAAACTCATGTAGGAAGGCCTCAAAATCTGACCTAGAAGTGTGTGCCGCTTGTATTTATAGGCGCGCTTAAGTTAATCGCGTAGTATTAGTGTTAATAGCTACACTTATCAATTTAATCCCAGATTTCATATTCAGAATCTATCCGTTTTTCTAAGATTTGTCATATTTTTATTTTTATTTTTTGCAACACTTTTCTGGTACGCATTTTCACGCTGACAACATTAGTTCTAGTATCAGTTCTCATCATTTTGACTTGAAACTTGTTTTACTAGTCCTACATATTATTTTAGGAATACTCATGCACTTATTATAATTTTCCGGGATACTTCATCGGTATATATTTATACCATGAGGCATAATCAGTATCCGCACTTTTCGTCAGAAAAGCGACTTTCAACATTAATACTCACTTACTATAATTATTTAAGCTTCATCATAATTATTAGGGTCAATTATGGAGTTATTTCCCTAAATTCTAATTTAATTAATTTAACTTCCTAATTTAACGGCGCGGGTTTTTACAAGCTGCATGCCCCTTCAACATGCTTCTGATTTGGCTGGTAGAAAAGGAAAAGGCCAGACTAACCCTAAGGTGAAAAGAAGGGTGAATTCCCTCTGTCTCTGTTTGACTGACACTTATTCAAGTAAATATATTATTTATATGAGTAAATAACTTACAAAAAAAACTAAGGTTTGATCTGGTCAAACATTACACATTGAAATATATTTAAAAAAAAATGAAGCAAATTGGTATATAATTTGAAAAGGGGGCAAACTAATTAAGTTTTTTTTAAAATAAAGGCAAAATGAGCAATGGGCCCAATAATTCCTTGTCCATCTATGTGCAATTCTAACTCAACAATCTCATATATAGTCAAATAGTATCTCCTCCAATCCCATCTAGAAGGCAGTGTGATAGGGTTCCTCTCATCATCTAAACCTAATAAAAAGCTCCTTTTTTTTGAAATAAATCTGTTCAAATTCTTTGTATCTTCCTTTATAAAAAAGATTAAGGGCAGAAAACAAATACAAATAGTTTAGAGAAAAGTTGGTGTCATATCAAACAAAGGTTAAAAGAGGTAAGAAGGTGGTGTCTTTAAAGGTTAAAAAGAGGTTAGAATGTTGCTTACCAAAAAAAGAAAAAAAGGGAAAACTTCAAAATCCCCCCTATAAATTTCTTCACAATCACTTACCCCCTCCCCAAAAATTTTAATCATTTACAATCCTACATAAAACTTTTTTATCACTTACCCCCTAACTTGATTTTCCATCCAAATTAAACTTAACGGTGTTGGTCTTTACAAAAAAAACAAAACTACCCTTACAAAAAAAGAATTAACCCCTCGACACCTTATTACTAGCAAGAGATAACAAGCTGCATATAGAATTTGCTTTCTTCACTATCGTCAATGATCTACTGAAAACTACCATTCAAGTAACATGAATTTTTTTTTTATCTTGTATTTTTTTTTCAACTCCACTATATGTTTGACCTTTCGTTTGTCAAAGATGAACCAATTTTCAATGCTTCCATATATTAATTAAAGGACCAAAGGTGTAAATGTTTTCAGCAAGTAAGAAAATGGACAGCAAAAAAATCAATTAAAGGACCAATTTCAATAACTATTATCCACAGGATAACATGTCTGGACAGCAAAAAAAAACGGGTTTCCAAAAAATCTGGAAAAATAACAAGAAGCTTCAAAAAAACCTCCTTTCAAGCATATTAATCTCAAAAAGAAAAAAAAAATGGACAGCAGCAAGCAGCTTCAAATCAATGACTATCTCTTGCTAGCAATAAGGTACAGTGTTGTGTGCTACTTTTTTTTTTTTAAGGGTAGTTTTGGTTTTTTTAAAGACTAACACCGTTAACTTTAATTTGGATGGAAAATTAAGTTGGGGGGTAAGTGATAAAAAAAGTTTTAAGTAGGGTTGTAAATGATTAAAATTTTTGGGGAGGGGTAAGTGATTCTGAAGAAATTTATAGGAGGTTTTTGAAGTTTTCCCAAGAAAAAAAAAAGAGGTCAGAATGAGTTAAAGTCCCGCAGGGGTCAGCTCGCAAAGCATTATATTTGGCCCTAACTTATTCGGGCTTTTTTGTGGTAGGACCTGTTTTAGCCCTAACGCTCAAAGCTCTATAATTTAGCAGCTGAGTTAGGGCTGACCCGCAGGCCAAAATTTTTATTTAATCAAAATTTAAATTATTTAAAAAACTAAAATTATATAAATTTAAATATTTATAAATATAAGTAAAAATTATTGTGAATTTGATGGAGAATATAAGAGAAAGTGAAATAAAAAAGAAAGAAAAATGAAGTGTAGAAAAAAAAAAGAATAAGTAAGAGCAGAAAGTCTTGTACAAGGACCTATCTTAGATGCATTTTTAAACATGGAAGTCATGAAAAAATAAAGTCACATGTTATGAACCATGAAAAAGGTCATCCATAATTCATGTGAAAGGTCATCCGTAATATTTCACAATACACCTTTGGATGTATTCTACAATTCAACACACCATTACTGTCAACACACATTAGTGTGATGATTATAGAATATATCAAAGGTCATGAAAAACAAAAGAGTCACGTGTTATGAACCATGTGAAAGTTGATCCATAATATTTTACAACAAAAATTAATTTTTCAATAGTGATATTTTTTAGCAGAGATTTTCATCTGCGCATCAATAAAAATAAAATTTTCTATTGACATTTAAGCATGTTATACATCCAAATTTTCGATTGACAATGCATTTTAGTAATTTTGTGGATAATAATAATTAAAAAGTTTTTTGTAACGGTAATAGTTAAAGAAAATCAATTATTTTACTTTCAAATATATAACATACTAAGAGCAGTTCTTCAATACTGGTATTAAGATGATTTTTTCATCATTACTTTTAGTTTTACATTATAATTGTTGTATTTACTCCCGGTGAGAAAATCCTTATTTGATGACATCATTTAAAAATGAATTTAGTAAAAGTAGTAACTAAATTTTCACTTATATTAAAATTTTGTTTACATTTTTACTTGTATATTTATGTACAAATCTTATTTTATTAAAAAATTAAATTATAAAAAAATTACAATTTGTATAAAATATGCTAAGAAAGTGTTAAAAATTCATTTGTTAAAATATTTTTTAATGTATTGAATATGATAAAAAAAATTGTGAAACTATAACTTTGGATGGCCCGGAGGTTGGCCTAACCAATAGGGCTTTTGGCCCATGCGGACCTTGATTATTGAGGTTCATTTGACCCAGTGAATTTTTTGGCCCTAACCCACACGAGCTAGGGCCAAATAAGACGGGCTGGCTCATTTTGATAACTCTACATAATTTGGTATCTGTTATGGACCCGTATAATGGGCCCATTAAGAAGCAAGCCCAAAAAAGGACAATCCAAGATCTGAGTCAGCATTGACTCAAGACAGATATCCATCGAGGATACTTATCCGATAACACGGTGACAGCTCAGCGGATAGGCCGGGATCTGAGTCAGAAACACCTAAGGCTCATCTGCACTACTCACAGGTAACCCCTATAAATACCAGGTAAACCCTAAAGGTAAACACACTTTCTCTCTTACTATTAAGTGCACACACCCCTTTGGCTAGCGCCGTTATAGTATTCTGTGCACAGTGATCCGCTCAACTCAAGGGTATCTTCTCCATAGATACCTTAGAGAGGGCATTAGATCCAAGAGTAACACACCAGTCTATCGGGTTGAACATCTCTGTCTTGTGGACAGAACAGTATCTTTCCAAAGAAATGAAATAGAAGAATTCTATATGTAATCTCTCCTTATTGATAGAGGTATGTCTCTATCTCTTTCCTTTTCACTCATAAAACTGAATCAATTCTTAGAAAACTGAAACAATTCTTAGAAAATATCTTATATTACCCTCATTGATATTAACTAAAAAAATTGTTCGTATACTTTTATTTCAATTTCCCTGATAGTCTATATTTGATTTGTTTTTGTATTCAGTTACTTTCCTATAAAAATTTAGAACATGTGATTTGAGAAACACAATTTTTATTATTATTGTTGATTGATATGTGTTCAAAACTTGAACTTTAGCCTTTGCCTTTCTAACCTCTTTTTATCCCTTTTATCAAATTATTTATTAATCTGTCTTCATTTGGCCCAAATTTGATCATACTTATTTAAGTAAACGATTCATTTACTCGACTAAATGACTCACCAAAGACTATAGTTTGATCTGGTCAAATATGGCAAATTGATTATTGACACGAGCTGTCAAACTCGCGCAAATTAAAAATTATTTTTAATTTGGGTTCAGAAATTTGCAGTAAAGTGGAAACCCTAAGTCGTCTCTCAAGGAAATTGAATTGGTAAAAAGCGCTTATGAAAACAGAAAATAAAAGGGGTGTTTTGGATTTCGGTTGAATAAAAGACAGAATATAAAAACTAGGGTTAAAATTTCGTAATTAAAATTAACTAACCTAAGGTTAGGGTTCCTAGGATGTCCTTCATTAGATAAAAATTACCAAATTCACGATTGATCTCAATTGAATCAGAATCCTTAATTCCAATTGAGAACAATCGGATCATCAAATCTGATGATTATTCATTTTCCATAATCGCAATCGCGAACCTCAGATCGAATATCCACAATCGCACGATATCGATCTGAGTTGTGAAAAAGAAACAAATCTGGTTAGAGAATTATAAAAATTACCAAATTCACGATTAATCTCAATTGAATCAGAATACTTATTTCCAATTGAGGTTAATCGGATCATCAAATCTGATGATCATTCTTCACCCATAATCGCAATCGCGAACTTCAGATCGAATATCCACAATCGCACGATGTTGATTTGAGTTAGGGTAAAGAAACGAATCTGGTTAGAGATTGATCGCAGATCCTCTAGACAGATCCATGAAATCCCTTCCCTTTAGGTTGATTAAAAGAGGATTCAGCCTAGCATGGCTAGGATAAACATGATTACAAATTAAATTGCATAAAAGAAAAAGAAGAAGAAGAAGATGAAGAACGCGAAGAACGCTTCAGAGAAAATGCTTTGATCCACAATTCTCAAAATTACATAATGAAACAATGTTTTCTATTTTTCCTTCATATACCCCTACCCAAAATGGGCTAGATCTCAAATCAGATCGGCCCAATTGTCTAAAATAAAATAAAAAATAAAATAAAACTTAATTACAAGTCTAAAACTTCAGCAAGACATGTTTTTCTTGGCGTAAAAAATGGACCATATTCCAGTCCGAATTGGGCTTCGAGCTCTGCATAAGAATTGTAGCCCTCTTTTTTATCTGAAAAACCCAACAAGAATGGAGTCAATCCGACAACTGTGGGTCGAGATATGACCAAAATACAGAAGTAACGTAAAGCTGAAAAATTCTAACGAAAATAAATTAAACCCAATGAAAAACTAAAAATGTAAGTTAACTCAAAACATAATTATTTTATTCAAATAAATCCTAAAAATACTACTCAAGAGTAGGAGTGTTCATAAACCGATCCAACCCGATTCAAACCGCAAAAACCGAATCAAAAAACCGAAATAACCGAAAATCGAAAACCGAAAAAAACCGAAAAAAGTTATTGGATTGGATCGGTTTTCGGTGTTGATGTTGAAAAGCGATCCAATCCAAACCGAACCAAACTATTTTTTTATCAAATTATACCTATCCCAAATAATAGCCGGCCCAAAGTTTTAAACCCACTCGTGCCTTAGCCCATTAGTTTTTTTTTTGGTATGTAGCCCATTAGTTTTAAACCCACCCAAAGTTCTAAACCTAATCCATCCAAACTCACCAGTGGCATCTGATTCTTGCCATCCTCTCAGTCTCTCACTTTTCTCAGTCTCTCACTTTTATCAGTCACTCACGCTCTGGCTCCAGTAGCATATCTCTTTCTTCTCAAAAATCAACGTTTGTCTCTTCCGTTAAACATATAACAAAGGTACTATAACACTTGATTTTATTTGCATCAAGGGCATGATAAAGGTATAGCAAAGCAGATTTCTAAATTTCTTCCCGTTATTCATGTGATGATGCAATAGTATTTTCCTTCATTTTTCATTGGTTTCAAACAATCGCTTTTATTCTGTGTGGCTGTGACATAACTTTTTTGAGACTGAAAAATAATTATTGGGTAATATTTGTTTTCTTTTTTTTGGTAAAAGGGGTAATATTTCTTTAACTTATGTTGTTCTCATGCTTGTGTCTTGAATATTGTTGAAGACTGGAAAAGAGCAGGGGTTTATATTGTTGATTGATTTAAACATGGCTAGTGAAATATATTTCCATCGTCCTTGATGATTTAGTACTCCCACATCACATGTTCGATGAAAAGCTCATCAGTGAATCATTCTATTCCACGATGGATTTGCCCTTAGCAATTGTTTGGATTTGGTTTGGTACCTAGATGCTTTCGATGGATTTCTTGCCATGTGATTTAAAAAATAAACTCTTTTTTTTGTTACATCAAATGATTGCCTTGGTTTGATTTGATAATGGATAAATATGTTGGTTGAGTAATATTTGATATTATGCTGCTTGCACCTAAGTTTCTGCCTTAACCTATTCAACCCCATGTTTTCTGGCCAGCTCCTGATCCCCAAGTAGAATCTGATCATGTTCTGCGAAATAAATCACTGCCCTTTAATTTCAACTTGTGCAGTTCCATGTATGACACAATATCTGAAATTCTGAATCACAGGCCATATATTCTAGTTTTCATTGCTATCTTCTTTGATAGAATTAATTTTGGGACGAACTCTGGTCTCTTTGAGCCTTTAACTGATGTACAAGACATGTGAACCAATTCTGATCAACGTTTGAAATGTTTTGAAACATCGTCATTTTTTCTGAAAATAATTCTTTTAAGTCTTGTTTTTGTGTTTTTCAAAAAATCGAAAACCGATCCAATTCAAACCGAAAAAAATTGGATCGGATTGGATCAGTTTTGAAAAAAAATTCAAACCGATCGGATGATGTAATGACCAAACCGAAGGAATTGGATCAGATCGTTTTTTGCTTCAAAACCGATCCAATCCAGACCGCAAACACCCCTACGCAAGAGTAACAAATAAGTGCAATAAAATATGAGTTATCAATTATACTTAAAAAAAAAGGGCTGTAATATCCCAGAAAATAGTAACAATAAAATTAATAATAATAATAATAATAATAGATTTGTGTACCCTTACGTATGGTGTTATAGGCATTGATTACTAATAGTGTGTCATAATTTGACTTTAAAAATGTAATCTTAATTAGTCGTGGTTTTAGTTATAACGTTCAACAGTTATGGTTTGTTATCATTTAATTAGTAAATGACAATAATTATTTTTATTAATTTTGTAACCATTAATATATTAATAAAAGTTAAAATAATTATGATGACCTTCGATTTTACCTGCAGTTTCTATAATCGAAATAAGTATGATGACTTTTGATATTACCTGTAGTTAATGTCTAGGTTTCAAAACTACAGCTATAAATAGGAGCTCAGCCTAACCAAACCAAATCACCTCTCAATTCTCAACATTTCTCCATTTCTCTTCTCCTCTAATTTCTCTCTTCTTACTTTAAATTTTTATTTATTATTATTTTCCTTTGGTTACCAACCATTTTTCTTCCCCCAACCAATTTTCTTCTAAAAGGTAGCCAACAGTCCAACACGGAGACCAGGTAATCCTAATCACTAGAGAGTCAATGGTTAGACTTAGCGTTATATGAATATTTGTTTGATGTAATCTCGATGCTTAGGAAATTATAATTATGTTTTATATTAAATTTATTTGATGTGATTCAAATCTTCATGTAATGTAATCCTAATCCCCACGTATTTGTAGGTTATCTCTTTTATATGAAATTTGGGTATAATCCTTATATGTAATCATAATCCCTAAAAAGTCAAGGGTTAACTTTATATGAATTTTTGTTTGATGTGATCTCGATGTTTAGGCACTATAGTTATGTTTTAAAATAAATTTATTAGATGTGATTCTAATATTTATGGAATAATCAATTAATTTATTTGAAATTTATTTATCCTAATCCTTTAGATATAATAGATTAATTATATATGAATTTTGTTTGAAATAATATTGACCTTTAGGAAGTAATGTAATAATTTTATGTGAATCTTTAGTTGATGTAATCCTAATCTTTAGGTAATCTATAGGTAACTTTATTTAAAATTTATTATCTGTAATCCTAATCCCTATGTGCTCTTAGGTTAGTTTTATATGAAATTTGTTAGGTATAATCCCAATGCTTTAGAAATAATAGATTAACTTTTATAAGAAATTTTGTTTAATGTAATCCTGATCCTTAGGGCATCTTATATTAGTTTTAGATAAAATTTGGTATACGTAATCCTCTAGGTGATAATAGGATAATCTTATATTAAATTTGTTAAATGTAATCTTTATGTATAAAACAAAGTATTTGATTTTATTTTAATAGAGTTAGCCTTGCACTTGTCTATGTACAGTTGTGACGATAACATTTTCCCAAATTAATTTTAGATTAGCTTCCGAAATATTTCTATGATCATAAATAAATAAAACGTGGATTTTATTTTAATTTATTATGATGGCTAGTATAGGCGGGCCAAGGAGGGTCAATTTAACATAGGCTCGGACTAGTAGGCCAACCCACTAAATGAGGTGGGGTGAGCTGAGTTTTTCAACCCACTTTCAAAAGTTGGACGGGGCGGACTGACTTATTTTTTGGCTGGTTGAGGGAGGCAGGCCGTCCACTTTGGCACCTCTAATTAGCCCAATAATTTCTCAACCACATATTTTAACTCAACCATTGCATATATAGTCAAATAGTAACTATGGTTAGTGAAACTCCTCCAATCCCATCTTGAAGTTAGTGTGATAGGGTTCCTCTCATCATGTAAACCTAATAAATAGATCAAATTTTTTATTTTTAAAATAAAACTATTTAAATTCTTTTTTTGCCCTTTAAGAAAAGATTTAGGGCAAAAAAATATACAAAATAGTTAAGAGAAAAGTTGGTGCCAAACCAACCAAAGGTTAATAGAGGTTAGAATGTGGTCATTTTCCCAAAGAAATGAAATGGAAGAATTCTCAGTATAGTTTCTCTTTATTGATAGAGGTATGTCTCCATTTTTTTGTCTTTTCTTTTCACTTCACTCCTAATAGGGATTTTTTTTTTTTTTTGAGTCTTTTTGCTTTCCATTGAAATTTTTTGAACCTGTGATTTGAAAAACACAGCTTGTTTTTTTCTTTTTTCCTGTTAATTGTATCTGTTCAAAATTTGAACTTTAGCCCCTACCTTTCTAAACTCTCTTTCTCCCAAATACCTTCTGCAATTTAAGATTTTTTTTTTTTGAGACAGAAACAAAGCGCGAGACACCCAAAACATACTCTCTCTCTACATCTACAGGTTTAGACATAGAGAGAGAGAAATTTTTTGCTTCATTTCTTCTACATTATTATTATTATTATTATTATTATTATTATTATTATTATTATTATTAGAGTTTTATAAGAGTTATTTCGTAGGAAAAGTGATTCTGTTATGTTATAGAGATTCATTTTGTGTGCCAGAGTTTTTTTTGCTGCGGGCCCGCAAAATGTTGTGTGTGTAGAAAATTTTTTGTGTTTGTGTGAAAGTGAAATGAAATATGGTAAACCTTTATTATTATTATTATTTCAATTTTTTGGCGGTAGTGGGGAATAAAAATGGAAACTTTATAGCATGATTAAAAGCTTTTGGATTTGAATTTGATATACATGGCAGGGTGGTCGATGCTCGATGATGGGGTTGTCGGGGATTTTGCTAAAACCCATTAGAAGAGTTTGAAGGTGAAGCTGATAGTCTAGTGTTGTTGTAGGTTTATCTGATAAGGGTGGATGTTGTTTTGATCAATTTCTTGGTGTGGTTTTTTGAAAAATATCCGTTCATAGAAAATGTTGGGTAATGGGCAACCTGTGGATTTGTATAAGCTTTTCATGTTGGTGAAGGAGAAAGGTGGTTATGATGTTGTTTGTAAGAATGGGTTGTGGGATTTGGTGGGGGAAGAATATGGGTTGGGTGTGAAGGTTGGTTCCTATGTTGCAGGGGTTTATAGTAAGCACTTAAGGACTCTAGAGACAAGGTTCAAGAATGTTGCTGGCTGTAAGTTCACTGAGTGTGGTTTAGTGGATGATAGAGTTAAATTTGGTAAGCGTTTGATGGAGTTGAAATCTGAATTTTTGTTGGATGATTATGGTGAGGAAGAGGCTGGGGAGAAACTCAATAGTATACATGACTATGAAGATGAGAGGAAATTATGCGGTACTAATAGAGTGAAGGGCATGAATCCAGAGTCAAAAGTGGATGAACTCGAGAGGGTATATGACTATCTAGATGGGAGGAAGTTGTGTGGTACTAATAGAGTGAAGGGAATGAATCTAGAGTTTGATGGAGGCAAAGTATTAGCAGTGGATGAATCTGATGCAGTAAAAAATGTGCATGGATTGTCTGATGGAGGGAAGAGGTGTGATGAAGATGACAATGATGATGATATCTTGATATTAGATCCATCCATTGTTAATAAAGAGAGCTTTGGTTGTAAGAAGAGAGTGTCTAAGTGGAATGTATCTGATGCAGTAAACAACATGCCTGGATTGTCTGATGGAGGCAAGAGGTGTGATGATGATGATGATGATTATGACGGCGACAACTCTGACAATGACAGTGACATCATGATATTGGATCCATCTAGTATTGATAAAGAGAGTTTTGGTTGTAAGAAGAAGAGTCAGTCTATGCAGGACATGCTAAGCTGGGTTAAGGGCATTGCAGAGAACATATGTGATACTGTAGTTGGTTCAATTCCTGAAAAGTCAAAGGGGAAGTTTTACAGTAGTCAGGAGATTTGGAAGCAGGTTTTGTTGTTTAGAGAAGCTGTCTTTCTGAAGAAAAGTTTTGAATCAAGCAAAGAACAACTTACTTGGAAGGTAATCTGAAAATAACTATGTGCTTTTTATTTGTCATGCAGATCACTAATGAGATATGAACTATTATGTAGTGTTGTATGTCATTGTCTTGTGCTCAGACCATACATCATGGAAAAAGATCCTTATGAATCTTTGATAAACTTATTTCCTGAATTAACTAATTGATTATATGTCTTTATGTGATTTGAACTTCAGTATGTTTTGTAATTATTACCAATAATTTCTGATGCAGCTCATTTCACCATTAGAATTATAGTCATTGTGTATATATATGGAATCATGGATGGTGTTTTTCTACATTTTTCTCCTGTCATTCATTATTGTTATAATATTTGTGGATGACTATTAGGGGCGTTTGGTAGTGGAAAATTTTTTTTTTATCGCGAAAAAATAATTTCCGAGAATATGATGGGAAATTGTTTTTACTGGGTAAGTTACTAGAAGGTATTTGATAGGCCAAATTTTTTTCGGAAATGTTGAGTTAATTTTACTAATGTCGTGTGTTAATTTTTCCACCACATGGGAAAAAAACAATTTCACCCTTTCAATAGTAATCTTCTCCAACCATTTTACATACAAAAGCAAATGATGGGAAAAAAAAATTCCCAACCATATTTTTTCTTTTCCTCCTAGGCACCTACCAAACATAGACAAATAATTTTCCCCACCCCATTTTCCCTAGGAAATTCTTTTTCCCTTCTACCAAACACCCCCTGTTTCGGGAACTTTTGGTTCAAGGATTTTTTTTTAGATTCGCGAGAAAGTGATATTAGGAATCCTATATACTCACGTTTGGTACAAGGATTATGAAAATTTTTCTTGGATTCTGATTTTCAGGGGTGGTATTCTTGGATTCCCGAGAAGTGAGAAAATATTTTGACCTCCGTGCCACTAGTACGCTAAGCAATATTTTCTTCCTACACATTAGCGCCAAGTCTTGAAGGGCCGGCTTGGCTCAGCGGTAAGCTTGCTTGCCGTGGTGTGTCAGGTCGCGGGCTCGAATCAGCCTCTCTGCAAAAAGCAAGGGAAAGACTGCCTAGAGTATTTCCTTCCCCAGACACTCACGAAGTGGGTATTTGAACTGGGTCGGCCCTTACATTAGCGCCAAGTCTTCAAGCAATATTTTCTTCTCGCACCAACAACGCGGTGACGGTGCCACTAGTGCTAGCAACGCAGCTTTTAATATTACCCTATATTCCTAGTAAATTTGGCAATCAACCTAATATAGAATCAAGAAACTTGAGCCAACATTCCTAGTAATATTTTGGCTTACCAAACAGCTTTTTGGTCCCATTCTCGGGAAACCACTTTCCTAGAATATTCCTGGTAATTACAATTCTCACGCATAAAAAAATTTCTGCTCTACCGAATGCCCCCTTAGTTACTTGATTATCTTACATGTTGTTTTCTTGTTTTAAATGAAAATATTCATATTGTTAATTGGGGCAGGATCTTTTGTCTCCGGTGTAAGACTAAGAAGTGGGGCAGGATCTTTTGACTCCGGTGTAAGATTAAAAAGTCTTTTCTTATTTTAAATGAAAATATTCATATTGTTAATTGGGGCAGGATCTTTTGTCTCCGGTGTAAGATTAAGAAGTCTTACTCTTCATCTCAGCTGTTAATTTTCATTCATCGACGGTTTTAATTTTTTGAGTTATATCTATTAATTAATTATTAATTCTAAATAAACTACAATCGTCGAATGGACGGTAATCAACTGTTGAGATAATGAATAAGACTTCTTAATCTTACATCCGAGTCAAAAATTCTCTCCTTTTAATTTTCTTCTCTTTATTGATTTTATTTTATTTTTTGTTTTGGTTGTTAGAGAACTATTTTATGCTTTCTTTAATTATGGTGCAATGAAATTTTGTCCGGATGTCCTCCCTAATTCAATTTCTGTAATTATTATTTTTTTCCCTTTCATATGTGATGATTTGTATTTACTTTGAGCCATGTTTCTCTTGTGAAATATATAGAATGGAAATGGAGTTTGTAAGATTAACATGACCATGTCGTGTGGGGCAATTATAACCATACATGGGTGAATAAATGATGATAAGGGAGGAGAGAGAAAAAAATATAAAGATAAGAAGTTACACAATTATCACCGTTAATTTAATTATTAATGGTTAAGATTTTCCCACATGACATGATCATGTTAAATTACACATGAGAGGATCCATTTCCCAGCTCTAGCTTGTGACATTAATGTTTAATAAAAAATTTGACATGTCATCATCCTTCTGAGCCATGTGTTAAGCGCATTAAATTATAGGATTTGATTTTCTCATGTTACATGAGAATTCAATTCTCATGTTGTGACTCAACTAGTGGTGGGTCCCACACTTATTAAAAAGGAAAAAAAAAAAGCTTTGCATGCATATCGAAGAGTTATAACATGAGAATTGAATTCTCATGCAACATGAGAAAATGTTTTTCTTTAAATTATTGCAAAAAAATTTAAGATTTGAATTTTATGTTATTATCTTATTACAATTAATACTAAATTTGAATCATCGTTACTATCTTATTTATGGAAAGAAATCGTTGATATTTTATTGCATATTCAAATTTTAAAATTTTAAATTTATTGCAAACAATTCAAAATTTGAATCTCTGTTAACGTCTTCTTAACCTAACCAAACCAAATCACTTCCCAATTCTCAATATTTCTCCATTTCTCTTCTCCTCTACTTTCTCTCTCCTTACTTCAAATTTTTATTTATTTTATTTTATTATTATTTTCCTTTGTTACCAACCATTTTTCTTGCCCCCAATCACTTTTCTTCTAAAAGGTAGCCAACACGAAGACCAGGTAATCCTAATCACTAGAGATCATTTTTCTTGCCCCTAATCACTTTTCTTCTAAAAGGTAGCCAACACGAAGATCAGGTAATCCTAATCACTAGAGATTCAATGGTTAGACTTAGCGCTCTATTCTAATCACTAGAGTGTCAATAGTTAGATTTAGCGTTATATGAATATTGAATATTTGTTTGATGTAATCTTGATGCTTAGGAAACTGTAGTTATGTTTTATATTAAATTTATTTGATGTGATTCAAATCTTCATGTAATGTAATCCTAATCCCTACGTACTTGTAGGTTATCTCTTTTATACGAAATTTTGGCATAATCCTTATATGTAATCCTAATCCCTAGAGAATCAAGGGTTAGTTTTATATGAATTTTTGTTTGATGTGATCTCGATGCTTAGGCACTATAATTATGTTTTAAAATAAATTTATTAGATGTGATTCTAATATTCCTGGAATAATCAATTAATTTATTTGAAATTTATGTATCCTAATCCTTTAGAAGTAATAGATAGAGGGACAAGATATTGTGACAACCAAATAAAGTTACGACAAATCATGTCACCGTTAGATTGGTAGTAGCGATCCGACAGTCCTCATTGGATTCTTAAATAGCCCCTATATATTCGTTTCTCTCTCCCCGTTCTCTCTGTTCCCTTCTCTCTCTCACTATACATTCTGCCACCATCGCCAAACAAAAACATCCTTGGTCGCAGAGTGTATAGTGAGAGAGAAGGGAACAGAGATAGAAGGGGGAGAGAGAAACGAATATAGAATGGCTATTTAAGAGACCAATGAGGACCGTCGGATCACTACTACCAACTCTGTTCCCTTCTCTCTCTCACTATACATTCTGCCACCGTCGCCAAACAAAAATATCCTTGGTCGCAGAGTGTATAGTGAGAGAGAAGGGAACAGAGATAGAAGGGGGAGAGAGAAACGAATATAGAATGGCTATTTAAGAGACCAATGAGGACCGTCGGATCACTACTACCAATCTAACGGTGAGATGATTGGTCGTACCATTGGTCGTAACTTTATTTGGTTGTCACAATATCTTGTCTCATAGATTAATTATATATGAATTTTGCTTGAAATAATATTGACCCTTAGGGAGTAATGTAATAATTTTATGTGAATCTTTATTTGATGTAATCCCAGTCTTTAAGTAATCTGTAGGTGACTTATTTAAAATTTATTATTTGTAATCCTAATCCCCAGGTATCCTAATCCCTAGGTGCTCTTAGGTTAGTTTTATATGAAATTTGTTAGGTATGATCCTAATGTTTTAGAAATAATAGATTAACTTTTATAAGAAATCTTGTCTAATGTAATCCTGATCCTTACTTATTTAAAATTTATTATTTGTAATCCTAATCCCCAGGTATCCTAATCCCTAGGTGCTCTTAGGTTAGTTTTATATGAAATTTGTTAGGTATGATCCTAATGCTTTAGAAATAATAGATTAACTTTTATAAGAAATCTTGTCTAATGTAATCCTGATCCTTAGGGCATCTTAAAATATTTTTATGTAATCCTCTAGATGATCGTAGGATAATTTTATATTATATTTGTTAAATGTTATCTTAATCCTTAGGGGATTTTATGAAGTTTTCATATATTATATGTAACCCTTAGGGTATTTAAATTAAATTATTTTAACCTCTAGAAATTTATTGGATTAATTATTGGACTTTGGCTTTACTCTAATAAATGTGAATATTTGAATTCTGATTTGGAAAATTGTGATATGATAATTGAATTTGGGTTTTACTCTTTGAATTCTGATTTGAAAAATTATGATATGATGATTGGATTTGTGTCTTACTCTTTGAATTATGATTTGGAAAATTATGATAGGAAAAATATGTCTGCAGTTAATGCAGATAAGTTATTTACATTTATTCTCAAAATGATGTCATTTTGGTATTAAAATCTTAAAAAAATATAAATATGAAGATTATTATAACCCTTAAATAAATTAAAATTACAATAACACTATGATTTCCGTCCCAAAATAACATCGTATTGGACTTACGGCAGATAACTTATCTGCAGAAAAAGCGAATCCAATTATGGTGTGATAATTAAATTTTTGATGTGTCTTCATCTTTCTGAGCCATGTGTTAAGCGCATTAAATTATTGCAAAAAAATTTAAGATTTGCATTTTATGTTATTATCTTATTACAATAAATATTAAATTTGAATTATCATTACTATCTTATTTATGGAAAGAAATCGTTAATATCTTATTGCATATTCAAATTTTAAAATTTGAAATTTATTGCAAACAATTCAAAATTTGAATCTCTGTTAACGTCTTTTTTCATGAGGATAATTCATTTATATCTTATTGCATAATTCAAATTTTTAAAACTTTATTTAAAATTTTAAAGTTTTTTGGTACAAAAACTGTTTATTTAGATTTTAAATGTGAATTGATTGCTAATGTAATGTTAGATTAATTTACAATTGTGCTAATGGTGTGTAATATATTTGTCTTTTAAATTATTCTGTCCATTGCATAGGTGTTGGCTCAAACCTAATCTTTTTACTATTTTTGTACTCTGTTTCAACTTGAATATGTATTTTCACTGAAAAAATCGTTAGAAGCAACTTAGTATTAAAGTATGTAAAACAATTATTTTTAAAGCCTATTTTAGACTTCGGTAATTGGAAAAATACTTTTCCCTCATAAAATCATTTATTTTTTTTTAGTTTAAACAAAGGAACCTTACTAAGTAGGAAGTATGTAATTACTATTTACTGTTAAACACGGACATGTCTTTTTTGGGAAAAAATACGTGTCCGACACGGACACGTTAGGACACGCGTCCGACACGTGATTGACTTTTTAGGACACGTTGACTAGTGGGACACGCGAATTTGACCGTGTCGGCGTGTAGGGAAAATATCCTTGATGTGTCACATTAAAACCAAAATATTTTGCTATGTTGTAGGGTGAGAGGATGCATCCTTCCTTGTATGAAGATGGTGGTCAACAAGGCTTAACCTACAATCTTAGAAACAGGGTGAAACGTGACAAGAGGCCTTTAGTTGGAAAATCTTCATCTAATGGAGTCTCTTCAGGAACACAGAAAGGTTTGGAGAGAATCCAAAGTCTTGATAGAAGTGCCAAGGTGCCTATCATCCCTTTTGGACCAGCCCATCAAGCTGAAGTGCCAGAATGGAATGGCATGACTTATGAGAGTGATTCTAAGTGGTTGGGGACACAAATATGGCCAACAAAAATTGTAAATTCCAAACATTTTTTTGAAAGGGACCCCATTGGAAAAGGAAGAGAAGATTCATGTGGCTGCCAAGTTCAAGGTTCTGTTGAGTGTGTAAGGTTCCACATTGTTCATAAAAGGAATAAACTCAAGTTGGAATTGGGTGAGGCTTTTTACAAGTGGAATTTACATAAGGTAGGTGAAGAAGTTAGGCGCTTGTGGACACAGGAAGAAGAGAAGAAGTTCAAACGTGTGGTGAAATCAAACCCTGCTTCACTTGGAAGATGTTTCTGGGATCATATTTTAAAAGCATTTCCCATGAAGAGCAGGGAAGATTTAGTTAGCTACTACTTCAATGTCTTTATTTTGCAGCGCAGAGGATACCAGAATAGGCATACTCCAAATGACATTGATAGTGCTGATGATGGATCTGGATTTGGACCATTGAGGAAGGTTTTTGGTGCACGTAGCTCCACCTTATTACCCCCCAAAAGCCAGAGACAGAAGAATGAAGATAGAAAGTGAATGTAAGTCAAATCATGAGCTTCATTGAGAATGTACAAAGTCTTTTGGTGCAGCAATTTTCAGTATCAATGGATCTTTCTCTCCTTGCTTGGAATATCAAAATCATCATTTATTTTGATGAGTAAAAGATTTGGACTCAAAAGATGGGTTTGGTGTGGCTCAATTCCGGAGAGATGAGAAATGATGTCTTTGGTGATGGATGCAGCTAACTATGAATTTCTGACAACACATGAGTTAAAGAGTTGCTTTTTCCAATTTTGAGACATACCATTTGTCTGTTCACATTGATATATTGTTCATTTTAATTGCTCATTTTATTTGTTATTTTCACCTGGTTTTTTGATCACAGGGGTTACTTTAAAAAGTTACAACAATAGCATTAGGAATATATGAGCAACATTTTATTGTGGAGGATCATCAATGAATACAGCAAATTGGAATTACTTGAAAAGGGTATTTGAATATATTATTGAATTGTGTGTCATCTGTACAAAGAGTTATCATCAACATATACAAGGAGCACAATAAGCTTTCCATTTTGGGAGTGCTTGAAGAAAAGAGTGTGATCTCCTTGACTCTGTCTGTATCCTAAGGTCATCATAACCTTAGTAAACCTTCCAAACCAAGCACGAGGTTGTTGGACAGGTGCCTTCAATACTCAAGAGGGGGGGGTGAATTGAGTTTTACAAAATCTTTTCGCAAAGTACCTCCTTTGATGTTTTAAAGACTATTTCTTCAATAAAGCGATTTAATAGAAAATAATCTAAGCATAGGAGCAAGAAAAAGGAATAGCAAAGTAAACAAGCTAGTATGCAAAGACAATCTAAAAGGGCAATTTCAGTATGTAAATAAAGAGATCAGAGTTAGAGAAATTGCAAACTAGATGTATCCTGGTTCGGTCACCACCACTGTGACCTACGTCCAGACTGAAGCAGCTCGATCAAATCTTTTCACTCACTATCAAGTTTGAGGGTGCTTGACAAACCACTACACCTTTTCAAGAATTCGGGCTCTTGATGCCTTACAACTTTTCACTCCAAATTTTCTTAGGAATTTGGTGACCTTTCAAGTGTATAGGGTTCACTCCCCTAACTAATCAATAAATCAAATGAAGGTGTTTAAACTATGGCTAAGTACTCTCAAAGTACAGATAATACAAGTTGAAGAATAATGGTGTATGACACTCTTACAAGAATAAAGCTCAAAGAGATTTTATGATATGAAGACAAGAATAATGCAAATAGGATGAGAATTAATGAGCAATAATGATCAAGAGGTGTGTCCCATCAATGGGAACAGTAGCCTCTATTTATAGAGGGCCCCCAAGGTCTATTTCTTATCCATTTTCGCAAACTAGCCGTTTTATAGCCGTTATTTTTGTCTCTGTACAGTGGGTAATCGATTACCATAGGTTGGGTAATCGATTACCATGAAGGGTAATCGATTACCATAGTTGGGTAATCGATTACCAACCTGTCGGCAGGTTGGATTTTACCCTTACATGGTTTTCTCTTGATTTAAAGACAGTTTCAAAACATGTTTAAACAGTTTATGAATATTGAAAGTATATTTTCATGTTTAGAAATGTATTTCAATGTTGATTGATGATTTAATGCATGTACTTTAAAAATACTATGAGCTTCGTTCGTGTAAGGAATCATCTTACAAATAATCCTAAGTCCTATATATTATTTTGAGTTTAGACTTAGAGACTTCTCTTGAAGCTTGAGTCTTGATCTAGTTTGGACTCCTTTTTGATAGTTGCACGATGAGACTTTCTTTCCATGCTTGTTTGTTATCATCAAAATCGTTGAACCTTTATGTTCTTTTCGTTGAGTGCATTGGTTCCACAATCTCCCCCTTTTTGATGATGACAAACTCAAAATTAAAAAAGAAGGTTAGTATTGCATGTTATAAAATTGACACTACCCCTGAATATATGATTGATATATAAGGTGTCATTTATGTTTGAATTTTATTCTCCCCCTCTTTAACTTAATATATGCTTATACCTTGTTTTTAATTGTGACATATTTCTCCCCCTTTGGCAACATCAAAAAGCATGAGTAGATAAGGAGAAAAACATTTAGATAGGTAATGCAGAAGAGACAATGAAACAGAAGTTGTGTGCATAATAAAGTAAAATGTAGGCAACCAGTTCAGAGAGTTAGCGTGCTAGAGAAGCAAAATGTTCAAAGTAACATGACGAAATAGATGCATAAGATAAGCCCAAAAAAAAAAATAACTGATAAAAGACTAAAAGTCATCAGAGTCAGTGGAGGCGGTGGTGGTAGAGAAGGAAGAGGAGGAATGTTGAGATGATCCTCAATGCGTTTCAGACGAAGCTCCGTATTAGCATGCCTAAAGTTCAAAGAGGCGAAGCCGGATTCCATAGTGGTCTGAAGCTGATGAATAGATGTGAGAATGGATCCCAAACTGTGGTCCGCGGAGGAAAAAGCATCAGCAGGAGGATCAGTGGCCGGAGGAGGAGGGTCGTCATGGATATCAGCAGGACCAGCTCCAATGTCAGGAGGAGCAGTCGTCTTGCACCAGATGCCATTGATCTGCTTAATTTGCATTTGGGCCAGCAGATGCATTCCAAGCTTGTGGACAGCATCACATAGAGTCTCACCTTCCATAAAGATTTGCTGATGACGCAGAATCTCAACAATGACAGTAGCGTAGGGAAGTGCACCCGAGGAGTTTCCAGCTTTAATCATTTGGGTGCAGATAAAGTAAGGCCAGTTGAAACTTATTTTGGAGCGAATAACCCACATGAGAAAGATATCAGCATCAAGCACCCGAGAGTAGTTAGAGGATCGCGGGGACAGCATGTGAGTGATCACATAATGTAGAATCCGATTTTCCATAGTTAACATGGACACACTGAACTTTGACTGGGTGACGATGATGTCGGGTTCCACAATGGACTGCGTGAAGGCATACCGGTCATACTGGGGAAATGAATATACACCGTATTTGTGTCCGGTGTATGCAGAGCCAATGATGCAGGGCCATTCGCTGGGAGGTACCGAGAAGGTCTTGCCCTTGATATCAGCTTTGAGAGTATCATTGACAAAGCTGACAGTGCAGTAGAAAGCTCGAATAATGTCGTCGGAGTATTGGTCTTTGAGCAGAGTTAACTGTAGGACTCCAGCATGAGCCAATAGATCACAGATTTCAAATCCTTCATCACTCAGAAATTTAATATCCAAGCATTTCGAGGCGATAACCGGACGAGAGGCATAATGTTCTTTGAAGGTGGCATACTTGGCAGCGGTAGAGAAATATTTTCCAAAGAGACATGAGCCGCGTGGCCTCTTGCGAACTTGGTGAGATGACGATTCCATGAAGTGATGAAAATCCTACAAAGGAAAGTGTGCCAATTACAGTACGCAGAGCATGATTCTAACATTTGATTGAAAAACAAAACCATGACATGTTTCGACAAAGCATGATAAAGAAATAACCACATAGCAGAATAAAAAGAGCAATTCATAAGAGAAGAAAAAAAATGATAGAACAGAAAAGGAAAAGAAAAATGCAGAAAAGAAAAAAAAGAACAAACAGGGAACACTGGGATTGAAAAAAAAAAAAAAAAAACAAGAGAGGAAGACATACAAAAAAAGAAAGAACGATGGGTGCAGAGAAAAAAAATGAATCGGTGGTGGGTGAAGTCACAAAGAAAGAAGAAAAAAAGAAAAGAGAGTGCAGAATGGAAGAAAACATAACTGGATGCAGAGAAAACACACACACAAAAGGAGATGCAGAGAATTGGATGCAGAACAACACACACATAATTGGATGCAGAACATACACACAAAAAAAAAATGAAACAACACATAAGAACAGAAAGCAGAAAAACAAAGTGCAGAAAAAAAAAAGAGGAATAGATACCCTAGGAGAAGGAGAAAGAACCTGTGAGAGGGAGATGGGGCGAGTGAATCAGAGAGGGAAAGGGAGGAGGGCCGCGGTGGTGAAGGAGAAAGGGAGGGGGGGAGGTCGGGGGGGGAAGGGTTTGTGATTTTGGGGATAAAAAAAAAGGGTTCTGTCTCGGGACTTTGAGACCCAGAATGCGCATTGGTAATCGATTACCATTTGAAGGTAATCGATTACCCTTCTTGGTAATCGATTACCAAAGTGTGGTAATCGATTACCCAAGGGTACTGGGCAGAAACAGACTGCGAAACAGAGGGGGGTTATGATGATAAAGAGATAAATATATTTTAGCAATAAAGATGAGATCAATTTAGCAAAGATATTTAGTGATCTTTACGGATTTACCTCCTTCATCCTTGTCTAAGGAACAAGATGT
The DNA here is from genome assembly GCA_032173675.1 of Gastrolobium villosum. Classification (NCBI taxonomy): domain Eukaryota; kingdom Viridiplantae; phylum Streptophyta; class Magnoliopsida; order Fabales; family Fabaceae; genus Gastrolobium; species Gastrolobium villosum. The sequence goes on along the minus strand of JAVKPL010001319.1, from coordinate 4,173 downwards.
ACTCATGGGAGTATCAATAGTTTTGGATTTGTCCATGCCAAATTTTTTGAGTAACTCTTTGCAATATTTAGCTTGGTTGATGAATATTCCATCCTTTTGTTGTTTTATTTGGAGACCAAGGAAGAAGTTGAGCTCTCCCTTCATGGACATCTCAAATTCACTTTGCATAAGGTTGGCAAACTCTTCACAAAGGTGAACATTAGTGGCACCAAATATAATATCATCAACATAGATTTGTGCAAACAATAGATGATTATTTTTCTTCTTTATAAAGAGAGTTGTATCCGCTTTTCCTCTTGAAAAATCCTTTTCTAAAAGAAATTTACTCAATCTTTCATACCAAGCTCTTGGAGCTTGTTTCAAGCCATATAGAGCTTTTTTAAGTTTAAAAACATGGTTAGGTAAGTCATGATCTTCAAAACCGGGAGGTTGATCAACATATACTTCTTCTTGAATATATCCATTCAAAAAGGCACTTTTAACATCCATTTGAAAGAGTTTAAAATCCATTATACATGCAAATGCAAGTAACAATCTAATAGCTTCTAATCTAGCAACGGGAGCATAAGTTTCATCATAATCAATTCCTTCCTCTTGATTATATCCTTTAGCAACAAGTCTAGCTTTGTTTCTAGTTATTATGCCATTTTCATCAAGCTTGTTCCTAAAGACCCATTTGGTTCCAATTATTGGATGATCATTTGGTTTTGGCACAAGTTCCCAAACTTGATTCCTTTCAAATTGATTTAGTTCTTCTTGCATTGCCAAGAACCAATGTTCATCAATAATTGCTTCATTTATGGTCTTAGGTTCAATTTGAGAAACAAAAGCTAAATGATTACAAATATTTCTTATTGAGTTTCTAGTAGTTACCCCTTTTGATATATCACCAATTACCACATCAATGGGGTGTCCTCTTGCTACTCTCCAATCTTGTGGTAGGTTGTTTCCATCATTGGTTTGTTGACTAGGTGTTTCTTCATCGTTTGCTTCCTTTTCTTTTTGCCTTTCATTTTCCTCTTTGTCATTCAAGTTTATGTTTTCCATGCTTCCTATGATATCATCATCACAAACTTCCTTTCTAGGCAAGGCATTGTTAGTTTCATTAAATACAACATGAATAGATTCTTCAATGACCATTGTTCTTTTGTTATAGATTCTATAAGCTCTACTTGTGAGTGAATATCCTAGAAATATGCCTTCATCAGCTTTAGAGTCAAATTTGCCAAGGTTTTCTTTTCCATTATTTAAAACAAAAAATTTGCAACCAAAGACATGAAAATATGAAATATTGGGTTTTCTCCCTCTGTAAAGTTCATAGGGAGTTTTCTTCAAAATAGGTCTAATTAAAGCACGGTTCATAACAAACATGCGGTGCCAACGGCTTCCGCCCAAAAATATTTTGGAAGATTGTTTTCATTTAACATGGTTCTAGCAAGTTCTTCTAATACACGATTTTTCCTTTCTACAACTCCATTTTGTTGTGGAGTCCTAGGAGCGGAACAATTATGTTCAATGCCATTTTCTTCACAAAAGAGTTCGAAATCTTGATTTTCAAATTCTCCACCATGATCGGTTCTAATTGAAACAATATTTGAAGATTGATCATTTTGAATGAGTTTGGCTAGTCTCTTGAATGATTTAAAAGCATCGCTTTTATATGTAAGAAATAAAGTCCAAGTATAGCGAGAGTAATCGTCCACAATGACCAAAGCATAGTAATTACCACCAAAGTTCATAGTTCTAGTTGGTCCAAAAAGATCCATATGTAAAAGTTGTAAAGGCTTTGTGGTAGAAACAATATTTTTTGATTTAAAAGAAGCCTTTACTTGTTTTCCCATTTGACAAGCGTCACAAACTTTATCTTTTTCAAATTTGAGTTTTGGTAAGCCAATTACTAAGTCTAAGGATATCAATTTACTTAATTGACCCATGCCAATGTGTGCTATTCTTCTATGCCATAACCAAAAGTTCATCTTCCTTACTAATCAAACATTTATCGTGACTTGAAGGCATACCATCTAAGTCTATTATATAAATATTATCCACTCTATGACCAATAAACTTAACTTGCCTATCAATTATACTTTCGATTTTACAAGAGGTTGAGTCAAAAATAACTCTATAATTTTTATCACATAATTGACTAATGCTAAGCAAGTTGTGTCTAAGGCCCTCGATGAGTAAAACATTTTCTATAGAGATAGAGAAGGAATTACCAACTTTTCCAATGCCGAGTATCTTTCCTTTGTTGTTATCACCATACGACACATGTAATGCTCTTTCTTTTGTGAATGATTGAAATTTAGTTACATCTCCCGTCATGTGACTTGAACACCCACTATCCAGTCCCCTGAGACTCTTGGCTTCCACACACACCTATATCACAAAGTCAAGATTTAATCTTTGGTACCCACATCATGTTTGGTCCTTGTGTGTTAGTCTTGGGCTTAGTTCCCTTAGGAACAGATACTTTCTTTTGCCTTATAATACCATTCCTTCTAACTTTACATGTGGAGGCACTATGTTGGTTTCCACCACAATGAAAGCATTTAATGAATGGGCTACTTGTCATGTAGGATGGAGAAATAAAAAGTTTTTATAAGAATTTTCTTGTGTGCTAAGTGTCAAATCCTAGAACCGGATTTGCTTACACATGCATCTTTGTTTACCAAGCAACACATTTTAAGTTATCTCTTCCACATGTGAATTTGCTTAGAATTCCATTTAAATCATCAATTTCATTTCTTAGATCTTTACATGATGTACATGATGATGAAATGCATGATCATTCAAGATAGGCATTTGATAGACCAATGCTAGCATCAGTAATTTGAGTTTTCATTTTCATCCTTCAATTCTTTAATTTCATTTTCTAAGTACAACTTGTTTTTCCAAACAACTAATAGTTTTCTTGATGCTCTAAGATTTTTAACATGTTTTAGTGTTTCATTATGCATTTCTTCAAACATGTCAGACAAACTCATCATATGAAGGAGAAATAAAGTAAGCAAGAACAGTTTACCTCGGTTTCGGACTCATTTTTGTCTTCATTTGCCATTAGACATATATGTTGGGTTTCTTTACTAGTTTTCTTGATGGCCTTCCGCTTGGATTAAAGCATAGGTTTGCTTCTTCCTTGGAGTCATCATCAGGAGAAACTAGATTCGTCATCCCCAAGCAAGATAAGCTTTCTTGAAGCTCCTTCTATCCTTTCCTTGCTTCTTTTCATTTTTGTCTTTTGAGCATTTGGACAATCCGATTTGTAGTGACCGACTTTTCCACATTCAAAGCAAGTGACGGTGAGTTGGGAAGATCCTTCATCTTTAGATCTTCTTCTAGGAGGAAATGATGATTTCTTTGTGAAATTCCTCTTAAAGAATTTTCCATACTTTTTTACGAAAGAGACTCATTTCATCTTCATCAAGACCATTTTCGGAATCGCCATCTTCTTTTCCTCATCCTTTTCTTTGCTTGTGTTGAGGTTTTCAAGGCAATTCCCACTTACTTTTTTTGATGCTTGTTCCTTTAAGCTTATTCTGGTTAGCTCCATTTCATACTCTTAAGCTTGCCGGAGCAAGGTTGCAAGATCCATGGTTTTTAGATCTTTGATTCCGTAATGGCCGTCAACTTGGGTTGCCATGCTCTATTGTGTAAACTTCTCATCACCATATAAATCAACTCAAGGTTAATAAAAGATTTATCTAAGGCATTTAAATGAGTGAAAAGATGTGTGAATCTTTTTTGCATACTTTGAATACTTTCATTTTCATGAATCTCAAACATTTCAAATTCTCTAGTGAGTGCATTTAATTTTGTAAATTTAACATCACTAGTTTCCTTTTCATGGGTTATTTGAGATTCCACATTTATAGCATATTACAGTTTGAGACACGAAAGTATTCATCACGACCTAAGGCATTTGTGATCAAATTTTGAGCTCTAGCATTCCAATTTCCTTTCTTAATTTCATCGTCATTATAATTATCTATATCTTTAGGAACATCTTCATTTTTCTCATTTTTCTTAGTAGGTAGTGTATACCTTTTCAACTATACTCCATCTCTTAAATCATTAGATTAAAGAATGTTTTCATTCAACTCTCCAATAAGAATAGTCAACGCCGTGAAAAATGGAGTGTAGTTAGTCGGTCCCTAAAGCGCAGTGTGGCTG
>JAVKPL010001318.1:0-16595 GCA_032173675.1 Gastrolobium villosum | reverse complement strand
AAAACCCTAAGGTGTGGAACAAGTGTTATGCGCACACTTGGAGAGGAGGAGAGATTTAAATCATTCAAAATGAAAACCAACTTTCAAACTACTTTGAAATTTGCGCATGGAACAGTGAGGATAAGGTGGAGCTGTTGCAAAACCAATATAGTATACTTTTCATGCGCTCACTTAAACTTGCGCACCAAACAGCCAAGGAAGTGCTCCAAAGATGCTTCTTTATCCAAGGAATATGCTCCAATAAGATCCTGTCTTATCCTTTTGTTATGAAACAACTTTTCAAAACCAATTCAAATTCGAATTCCAACACTTGAATTCAAACGGTCAAACATTCAAATTCAAAATTCAAAATTCAAAATTTCAAATTTCGAATTCAAAATTCGAATTTCAAAATTCAAATTGCAAATTCAAATTTCAAAATTCAAATTTCAAATTTCAAATTCAAAATTCGAATTTCGAAATTCAAATTCCAAATTCAAATTTCAAAATTCAAATTTCAAATTCAAAATTCGAAATTCAAATATTTGATTATTAATTTAACTAATTAAATTAATTAGTAATGGCTTGTACTATCCAAGCCCATTACTAAGCTCCATGCACCACCCACCCATTTAGATGGGCTTCCAAACAGCTTCTTGGGCTAACAACCATTATTAGGCCCAATATCTTTAAAGCTAGTCCATCATGACTACAAGGTGTTAGTGTGTGACCCATTATGTCCAACTTAGCTTCTCACATAACTGGGCTTGGGCCCAACAAGCCCACAACCCAATTAATGACAACACAGAGCACTAGCAATGCTTTGTTGCCCTAGAACTAGTCAGATTAATGACTTGATCATCCTATTGCACATATTTGGTTACCGTATGTATTTCCCTTCGTCTCGGTTATCTTCCCATTAACCTAGGGTAAGGAAATGTATCAACCCCTGCGGTTTAGGGTAAGCTTTATTCGAAATAGGGAATCTTCAATTTACTGACTCTAAAGGCAGATCATCGCATGATCTCTTTTACTATGTATAGATTCCCGAGTCCCTGTAAATGTCATCCCGATTTCTCCGGTTTATAGATAACCTAATCTCTCACAGAGATTTGACGAATTCCTTCAGCTTATTACCCTAGTCCTGTGCCCTTTAAGGACACGCCCAACAGTATACCTATGAGTCTCCATGTTTCAGGTAGACGAGGCATACAATCAAAACATGCCTTCAAGAACACAGTCTAGGTAATAACTTCTGGTCTAAGGAAAGACATACCCAAACATAAAGAGATTACTCTAATGACACTATCTGTGAGATTTCCTCATAGAGTCTCTTTTTGGGTCTGTTCAGTGCGAGCTATACTCTTATAGGTCCTCCCACGACTTTAGCTAAGATATCTCCATATCTGCAGCTCATGAGGTCTTTACCTTGTATCCATATACAAGTAGATAAGTCGTACTAGTCTTTACTCGAGATCACTGATCCCCAAACTCAGTGTCTCTAGACTAGGAACATATAATTAGGAATAGACATGCAATATCCTTGAATCCTCATGATCGTGATCTCATCACAGATACTCAAGAGATACCTGTTCTATTCCAAGGGGTTTATTCAGTTCGTTCATACCTTGACCCCCTTTCACCCCTCTAGGACACCCATATGCTAACAAAATGTGTGTAAGATTTGAGAGAAAATTAAACAATATGTAGGATGGGAGATAGGGGATGGGAAGTTAATCAATTTCTAGACTGATAATTGGATATCATAATTAGGTCCATTGATTCACAGAAGAATAGGAAACATACCAGAGCAAGAAATATGCAAAAAGGCTTGCGATCTAGTTAACCAAGATGGTGACTGGGATCTTAGTATCATTGGTAGATGGATATCAGAGGAGGACATGAAAATAATTTAGAGTCACCTGACCCCACATATTGAAGATGGGCAGGATAAATGAATTTGGAGAGTGGGTGGGGGAACAGATTTAGTGTTAAGAAAGCTTACCATGCAATCTCTGCAGAAATATGGAATAGAGCGGGAAATCTTCATGCAGAAAAAATATGGAGGAATTTGTGGAATTGGAAAGGACCACGGTGTATGAAAATATTTATGTGGAAAATCCTTCAAATTCGTCTTCCCACAAAATCTTAGGCTGCAAAATGGAGTGAGATTGAGGAGACTTGCCCCATTTGTCATGGGGAACCTGAAAGTATACTACATATGTTAAGGGATTGTACAGAGATATACAATTTATGGGGAAATACAATACCAAATGCATGGAGACATAATTTCTTCTCATCAGATCTGAGGGATTGGTTGCAGTTGAATGAAAAGAATGGTGATGATAAAAAGGGAACAAAAAATCGGAGATCCACCTTCTTTATTTATCTCTTTCTCTCACTTAAAATGACACAACTTTACATCTTTTAAAATGATACACACTTTTCCCATATGTTATTGTTAACAAAATTACAATAAGTTTCCTATGCTAAATAAACATGAATTTACCTTATAAAGGAATTTTATATCAATATCTAATCATGTGTTAGCATATTTGACATTTTATATAATTGTTAAGATAATTAAATTAAGTTTATAATACACCACTAGATGTAAATATATAATTTTTTATTGATAATATATTAAAATCAAATTATAATTTAAATATCACAATTGTTGTTTGTTATTATATTACATAAATTTCTCTTATTGATGAATGATAAATAACCATCTCAGCTAAAAATTCAGTTATTAGGTAAGGATCACTTTAATAATTTTATATTAGACTTCTATGAGAATAAATAAGGTTTAAACTATACTTGGAAGCATTCAAAAGCACAATAATAATTCTTAAATACTAATAAGAAACTTAAATACTGATAATATAAAGAATCATTTAAACCCAAAATCCTAAGGTATTGGATGAATATTTTTTTAATGATTTATATTATTCTCTGACAGAGAATTCGTAATATGAAATTAAATTAAAAATATTTAAAATTGGGAAAACTCATACCCCTTGGATTATTCTATTATTTTAATTACCCCTTAATATTCATTGTTGGGAGCTAACTTAGTGATTAATCAAATGACCAGGTAGTTTATTACTCACAGCACAAGCCACGACAAAAGTTACACGGAATCATTGCCTCAATTTTGGTTCTTATCACGTATGAAGAATCCTTACATTAGGGGAGGTTTACTCCTTTTGTAATCAATCAAAATGAAACTTTTCAAACCTTGATGTTATGGGTCCTTACATGTTATTTGGGCAGCATTATTTTATTTTTTCCTACGCAAGAAAGCAATCCAATATAATAATCTACTTAGAAGCAATTATAATATGTGATGCCATTGAATATGACGTCACCTTAATGTTTAGTAAATGATATTAAACTCAAACTAGTATTGACTTTATGGAGGTACTGAATTAATAAGATGTTGATTTAACTGATCAGTCAGTGGTTTAACGGATTAGTCTGAATTTATATTAATTTATTTAATAAATATATTAATAGATATGCTTTACAAATAAATTACTCAAGACTAGTGGTAAGTGATTCGTTATTATTTAAAATTTACCAAAGTAAGAATGAGTTTTTATTTTCCATCGACGACCGTAAAGATTTCATTTGAATTAGTAAAATTCTTACCTCTTCTAGCAGATTCTCGGCAGCAAGTGAAGATTGAAGACGCCTAGGTCGCTGGGAGAGAAGAGAACAATTAGATTTAGGTTTACAAGCATTTTTTTTTTTTTTTTAATAAAACAATGTTGTTTCATGGAATTTTTTTTAAAAAGAAAAAAACATGCAGTGACCCCCTTTCACCCCTCTGACCCGGGAGTCACTAAAACCCGGCCGAGTTTTGGGGGTCGGAGGGTTCGATGTGCATATAGAGTCCAACTTGTGACCCTAACCCTCAGAAGGGAGGGTCAGGGTTGACCCAGGTTAACTCGGGGGGCGGGGTGAGGTTTTAAAACACTACTAAAAACACAAATTGGTCCTCCAAAGATACATGAGACATCAAGTTGGTCCTCTAAATATATTAGATATTAACTCAATCCTTGAATGTTTAAAATGGACATCAATTTACTCCATCAATATATCATTGGACATTAATTTAGTCCATATATTGATGCTTATTTTACACTATGGATGTAACATCCCGCATAATTAGTAGAATACCTAAGTACTATATGCTATATGTACATGTGTAAAATTCGGGTTTATGTGTTATGTGTTATGGCTTGTGAATTGTTTGATTTTTATTCCTCGGATAAGACTAAGGTAATTAATTAAATTAAATCATAGGAAGGTGTATATGTAGGCATATGAATTTATTAAAATCATATAAGTAATGTGAGTATGTGTTATAGGACCCTAGTGTTCATTGGACTTTGGTAGAGGGCTAGTGTGTGTGAGTGGACTTGTGTGAATGGATCCTTTTGTGTGTGTGGCCAATGGCCCAAGGATGGCTCTTGGATCAAGCTAATTCAGCCCAAGGTTGTGTCCAACCTTATCCTCCCTAAGCCTTGTCCAACCAAGGTGTCTTGTGCATCAAGTAACTCTCACATGGTAAAGGTATTCCCCACTCACTTATGCGCACATAGGAGAGTAATTAGGACCTTGTAAATCTGCCATTTTTCCTTGATTAAACCGCCACCTCACCTTGATTATGCATAACTTGATTTTAATTTATTGCATGGTAGTCACATGTGCCTTTAAGCATGATATTAGGCTGTATTTTTCTGCATTTGGGCGCACATGGGGGGAGGGAGTCATGGATCAGATTTTGTGTCACCAAAATTGCATAACTTGTTGACTTGGATAACCACTTACACCCTCATCATTGTGCGCATGGTTTGACCATTTATGCAGAAATTTTCTGCACAAGGACAGCCCTATTTGAGTGTGTGGACTGTCACAAATCTGCACCTCTTTTTCCCCTCATCATTTGCGCACCAAGGGCTGCATAAGTGCAGATTTTTGGCTGCCACAAGTTCAATTGCTTGTTGACTTAGCACAGCCCTTGCATGTGCTCATCTCCCACTCCTCTTTATGCGCAAACCTTGGTCATTTATGCAGAAAATATTCTGACTTTGGACAGCCCTTAAATCTGAACAAATCCCCTCACCCTTTTGCATGTAAGTAGAGTAATTTAGAAGCCAAAACCTTGCTTGTTTCAGCCTTTTATGCAGCCCCATCATCTCACAAAAATCTGAATATTTCATGATAGTTAATCATAGCATTCTTTCCTCACTTTCTCTATATATATGCGCATGGAGAGGGGGCTGCCTTCATGTGCAAGTGCAGCCAACTCCTCTCCAACTTCTCTTCTCCTCACTCCCTCACTCCCTCACTCCCAAAACCGAACCTCAAGCCTCCTTGGAGCTAGAAGACTTTGCTTAAGACAACTCCTTCCTTCCCTCACCCCAACCATACACCAAGCTAGTGCTAACCTCGTTCCTCATCCTTGTTGCGCATAGATCACATAGGAAGCTAGGACTTGTCGTGAAGTAGAACTAGAAGGTGGTGTGCTACAAGAGGTAGGCTCTAAACTTTGAACTCCTTCTTTGTGTAGCCATGTTTGTATGCTTAAATGTCTCTTTGAGTATGTGTGGTTTTGGGATTCAAGTATGAGCATGGTAAATGGAGCTATTGCATGGTGAATTGTATGCTTAAAAATGCTTAAGATATGCCACTGTTTTCTTATGTATGTGCCACTGTTTTGGTAGATAAAATGCCACTGTTTCGGTCCCTCAAAATCACATTTTATGCCACTGTTTTGAAGATGTATGCCCACTGTTTCGGTTCATCAAAATCACCATTATATGCCACTGTTTCTTCACCTAAATTGCCACTGTTTCTGCACAATAAAAGCCACTGTTTCTGCACAATTGAAGCCACTGTTTCTGCACATTTTAAGCCACTGTTTCTGCACATTTTAAGCCACTGTTTCTGCACATTTTAAGCCACTGTTTCTGCCCATTACATGCCACTGTTTCTGCACATTTCTGTCACTGTTTTAGTGCCCTTAAGCCACTGTTTTCATGCATGAAATACCACTGTTTTTACTCATAAAATGCCACTGTTTCCATGCTTAAAATGCCACTGTTTTAGCCATGTAATGCCACTGTTTTCATGCTTAAAATGCCACTGTTTTAGCCATGTAATGCCACTGTTTTCATGCTTAAAATGCCACTGTTTTTATGCATAAAAGATCACTGTTTTAAGCCATCGTATGCCACTGTATTATGCATAATGTGCCACTGTTTTATGTGCACAAATGCCACTGTTTTATGTGCACAAATGCCACTGTTTTATGTGCACAAATGCCACTGTTTTATGTGCACAAATGCCACTGTTTTATGTGCACAAATGCCACTGTTTTATGTGCACAAATGTACCACTGTTTAAGTCATTCCATGCCACTGTTTATACATAAAAATGCCACTGTTTTACCCCTCAAAGGCCACTGTTTGTATAAAAATACCACTGTTTTGGAAGTTCAAAGTGCCACTGTTTCTGTTTTAAAAATGCCACTGTTTCTGTTTTAAAAACGCCACTGTTTCTGTTTTGAAAACGTTTAAAACGTCACTGTTTTGGCTGCTGTAAGCACTGCTGTATGCTCACTGTTTGGCTGCTGTATGTCCACTGTTTTGCTGCTGTAAACACTGCTGTATGCTCACTGTTTTGCTGCTGTATGTCCACTGTTTTGCTGCTGTAAACACTGCTGTATGCTCACTGTTTTGCTGCTGTATGTCCACTGTTTTGGCTGCTGTAAGCACTGCTGTATGCTCACTGTTTTGCTGCTGTATGTCCACTGTTTTGCTGCTGTAAACACTGCTGTATGCTCACTGTTTTGCTGCTGTATGCTCACTGTTTTGCTGCTGTAAATAGCCACTGTAAATGATTAGTTTTAATTGATTTAGGTGCGCTTAAGAAGTGAGAATATTTCGCTGCCGTTGGTAATATTTAAGGAAAGCTAAGGTAAGTGTCAGGCGATGATGCCTAATGTAACTATTGACTACTGGTATAGAATTGTAACATGATGCTCCATATGCCGTAAAAATATTATGTTCCATTATAATGAAAGGAAACTGCCAAAATGTGCCGTGATGGCTATATGACTATGAGGTAAGACGTTATGTGGCAGCATAACGCATATGAAAGGTATATAAGCATGCATCTTACATCCTACCGCATTTTTACGCTTTGTGTGTGAAAGCATAGCATGACATACATATATCATGATCATATAGGCCTTGTTCTAGAATAGTTATGTACAGGACCATGTGTTTGAGCAAGCATCATATAGGCATCCCCAAGGTACCGGGGTATGGGACACTTGGCATCAGTCCGCATAGGCCCACAGATGGAATCCACATGGAGCTCAGGTGCCAAGGGATATTTGATTCCACTGTGAAGTGCGCGCACGACGGTGCTAAAAGCGCAAAGGAAAGGCGTTATATACGCAATATATAAATATAATAAAAAGGAAAAGGAACAAGGATATGTTGAAGTGACTGTTTATGATTTTGTGCCTAGTTAATATTGTTATATTATTGGTTTTATTGCCACACTACTGGGATTATTCTCACCCCTTCGGGGCTGCTATTTTTCCAAAATGGCAGGAGGACGCAAGAGCATTTGAAGGAGTCTTATTTTGCTGTTGATTGCTGTTGCGTGGATTATCAGTGTTGCTGTTTGTTTTAATGGATAACTGTAATGATTTATGTTTTGGAACTTATGGATGACTGTAGTCTTTATCATGAATATGTTAATATTGAACTTTTGTGAACAATGACTATTTCAGAAAACCTTTATGAAAAGAATTTATGTGTTGAAAATTTTTATACGGATTTGTATGCTGCTTTGTTAGCTCATGTGACGTAACGACTCTAATTCCGCTTAGCAAACGACTCTCTTGGATGCATACAAGGGAGGGCGTTACACTAATTGGTATCAGAGCAGTTTGGTCCATGGAATTGCTTGTGTTGATTGAATTGACTGCTGTTTGTGTTTATCTGCTGATTGATTGTCTAAATGTGCTATAGTTAAGTATATATTAGCTAGGGTAGTTAGATTGTTAGGACTGTTCTGTGATAAGACACGGATGCATAGCTAACTTGTCCGAATTGAACTCGAGTACCTACTTGAGACTGCTGCCATGAATAACTTGCGGTGAGCCTGATCAACTCATTTCCTGGTATTGTGAGTGCAGAATCATGGCGGGTGGTCGCGGTTCAACTCGGGGAAGGACTGGCGATGCAGAAGAGGATCTTATCACCACCATTGGAGGACTGGCCACGTTCATCCAGAACATGAGCCAAGAATGGCGTGACCATAGACAACAGAATCAGAACCAACCCCCACTGCATGAAAATGCAGAAGAAATTGCCCGTCGGAGGTTGAAAGACTTCCGCAACTTCCAACCACCCACTTTTGAGGGTGAAGACAACCCCGAGGCTGCAGCAAAGTGGCTGCAGATGATTGAGCATATCTTCGAACGCATGGCATGCCCAGAAGCGCAGAAGACTGACTACGCGTCGTACCAGCTGATGGGAGAAGCGTTAACATGGTGGACTGGTGCGAGGGCTCTGCTGAGAGCTCAGAACGTGGAACTAACATGGGCCGTGTTCAGACAAGTGTTTTTGGACAAGTATTTTCCTAAGGCAATGAGAAGGATGAAGCACACTGAACTGCTGTCTCTCAGGCAGGATAACATGACGGTGAATGAGTATATCGCAAAGTTCGGGCAGCTGATCGAGTACGCCAACTTCGATCGGAACATTTACGATGAAGAATGGCAGGTAGAGAAGTTCGAGAGCGGATTGCATCCGGAAATTCGCAAGCTCATTCTGACGACGGCTAATCGTACGCTTCCGGAACTCATCAACCAGAGTCGTCAGGCCGAAGGGATCATTAACGAGGCCAAGAACTTGAACAAGCCACCAACACAATTCCACGGAGGAAACCGAGCGGGCAGATTCTTCAGGACGGCACCTGGTAGGGGTCGAGGCAGAGGTACGCCGTTGCAGGCGCGGTCTGGAAATTTTAAGAGGAACTTTACGGTGGGCCAATCGTCGACGGGACGTCAGGGTGCGACTGCTTGTGCTACGTGTGGAAAGAATCACTTTGGAGTCTGTCGCAAGAACAACAATGCATGCTTCAGATGCGGCCAGCAAGGTCACTTTGCTTACAAATGCCCCCAGAACGCTGATCAACAGCCTCCGCAAGCTCGGGTATTCACATTGGATGCAAATGAAGCGCAGAAGTTTCCCAACCTGATCAAAGGTAATGTCACTCTGAATGGTCACCCAATTTCTGTTATCTTTGATTCTGGAGCGTCTGGCTCTTTTATGGCAAAGCATACTGCCTTGAGAATAGGCATCACCCCAACCCCGTTACCTTACGAGTTACACATCAGCACTCCTACTGGTGGATCGTGCACAGCTTCGGAGATCTGCAAAGGTGTTACCTTGCAGTTTGAAGGGAACACGTATACAGTTAACTTGGTGGTCCTGCCGGTATTCAACTTCGATGTGATTATCGGTATGGACTGGTTGACGGAAAACGGGATAACCTTGGATTGTCGAGCGGGGAAAGTCATTGTTCCTGCAAAGGATGGTAATTTTCAACCTTTCTCTCTCATTTCCTTATTGCAAGTTAGGAAAGAGCTCCGCAAGGGAGCAGCAGGGTATCTTTTGTCGATCGAGGCTGAGACCTCGATTGACAATCAAATTCAGGATGTACCGGTAGTTAGAGAATTCGAGGAGGTATTCCCGGATGAAATACCTCGATTGCCTCCTCATAGGGAAATAGAATTTTCGATCGAACTTGTTCCTGGAGTTGGACCAATCTCCATTGCCCCGTATCGCATGGCGCCGTTGGAACTGCGCGAGTTGAAGAAGCAGATAGAAGAACTTTTGGCTAAGGAATTCATCAGACCGAGTACTTCTCCATGGGGTGCTCCAGCTATCTTGATTAAGAAGAAGGATGGAAGCTTACGTCTGTGTGTAGACTACCGCCAGCTGAACAAAGTCACGGTGAAGAATAAGTATCCGCTACCGAGGATCGACGATTTGATGGACCAGCTGAGAGGAGCCAGAGTCTTCTCCAAGATAGATTTACGATCGGGATACCATCAGATCCGGGTCAAACCGGAGGATATTCCGAAAACCGCTTTTAGGACTCGTTATGGGCACTATGAATATCAGGTGATCCCATTCGGACTTACGAATGCTCCAGCGGTATTCATGGACTACATGAACCGCATCTTCCGCCCGTTTCTTGATCAGTTCGTTATTGTGTTTATCGACGATATCCTGATTTACTCGGCTAATGAAGAGCTGCACGCGGAACATCTGAGGATTGTCTTGCAAGTCTTGAAGGAGAAGCAGTTGTACGCGAAATGGTCGAAGTGTGAGTTTTGGCTCAAAGAGGTCCAGTTTCTGGGCCATGTCATTTCATCAGAAGGTATCGCGGTGGACCCCAGCAAGGTTGAAGCTGTTATGAATTGGGAACGACCCAAGTCTGTCACTGAAGTAAGAAGTTTCTTAGGTCTGGCTGGGTATTATCGAAGGTTTATCCAGAATTTCTCTCAGATAGTGCAACCCCTCACTCGACTCACTCGGAAGGACAAGCCTTTTGAGTGGACTGAAGCATGTGAAGAATGTTTCTTGGAGCTAAAGAGCAGATTGACGAGTGCTCCAGTACTCACGATTCCGGATCCTACTCGAAAGTTCGAAGTTTACTGCGATGCGTCGCTGAAAGGACTTGGATGCGTGTTGATGCAGGACCGTATGGCAGTAGCTTATGCATCTCGACAACTGAAGCCTCACGAAGAAAATTATCCTACGCACGATTTGGAGTTAGCAGCTATAGTGTTCGCACTTAAAATCTGGAGGCACCACTTGTATGGTTCGCAGTTTGACGTGTTCAGCGATCATAAGAGTTTGAAGTACTTGTTCGACCAGAAGGAGCTGAATATGCGACAACGTCGGTGGATGGAATTTCTGAAGGACTACGATTTTGAACTTAAATACCACCCAGGAAAGGCAAACGTGGTAGCCGACGCTCTGAGCAGGAAGACTCTACACACTGCAACTCTGATGATGGAAGAATTGAAGTTGTTTGAGGCCTTTCGAGACTTGAACTTATCGGTAGACGAGAGAGGAAGTAGCATAAGACTGGGAAATATAAAGGTGGAGAATGAATTGATCAGTAGAATTAAGGAGGCTCAGAAGGATGAAGAGTTAGTCCGCAAGTTGGTTGGTAACCAAGAGGTAGTAAAGGATGAGAATGGTGTCTGGAGGTTTCAAGGACGGCTGGTTGTGCCGAATGAAGAGTTGAAACAAGAAGTTTTGCAGGAAGCTCATAAGGGAAAGTACGCAGTTCATCCTGGATCCACGAAGATGTACCACGATTTGAAGACCTCGTTTTGGTGGCCGGGTATGAAGCGTGATATTGCGGAGTATGTATCTCGATGCTTAACTTGTCAGAAGGTGAAGTACGAACATCAGAAACCGTCGGGACTCCTTCAACCTTTGGAGATTCCCGAATGGAAGTGGGATAGTATTTCGATGGATTTTGTAGTTGGACTTCCTCGGACGCGAGAAGGATATGATTCTATCTGGGTGATTGTCGATCGTTTAACGAAGTCAGCTCATTTCTTGCGTGTTAGAACCACTTATGATACAGAAAGGCTTGCTAGAATCTATCTGCAGGAGATTGTGAAGCTGCACGGAGTTCCTACGAGTATTGTCAGTGATCGTGATCCCAAGTTTACATCTAAGTTTTGGGAATCCTTTCAAAGAGCGTTAGGGACCCAACTGAGGTTGAGTACTGCTTATCATCCGCAGACCGATGGACAGACGGAACGCACCATCCAAGCTTTAGAGGACATGTTGCGAGCATGTGTTTTGGAGTTAGGAGGCAGCTGGGATAGTTATCTTTCTTTGATTGAGTTCGCTTACAACAACAGTTACCACTCCAGCATTCAGATGGCACCGTATGAAGCTTTGTATGGGAGAAAATGCAGATCCCCTTTATGTTGGACGGAAGTGGGTGAGCGAAGTATGTTAGGACCCGATCTAATCCAAGAAACATCCGAACAAGTAAAGAAGATTCGGGAGAATATGCAGCGGGCTCAGGCCAGACAGAAGAGTTATTACGACAAGCGTCATAAGCCTCTATCTTTCGAAGTCGGAGACCATGTGTTCTTGAGAATCACTCCTACATCGGGACTCGGAAGGAGAATGGGAGTTAAGAAGTTAAGTCCACGGTACTTAGGACCGTATCTGATTATGGACCGGATTGGAGAGTCTGCATACCGGTTGGCTTTACCACCCAATCTGTCAGGAATCCACAATGTATTTCATGTGTCTCAGCTACGGAGGTATCTCTCTGATCCATCTCACGTGTTACATCCAGAAGAAGTGGAACTAAAGGAAGATCTGACTTATCAAGTGCAACCGTTCCAAATTCTTGAAAGATCCGTCAAACGACTCCGTTCTAAAGAGATTCCGTTGGTGAAAGTATTATGGAACAACAGATCGGCAGCTGAAGCCACTTGGGAGCGCGAGGAAGATGTTCAGAAACGCTATCCAGAACTGTTTAGCTCTTAAGTAAGTTTAATTTTGCGGTCAAAATTCCTATTTGGTGGGGAGAGTGTAACATCCCGTATAATTAGTAAAATACCTAAGCACTATATGCTATATAGAATTCGGATGTATGGTTTATGTGTTATGTGTTATGGCTTGTGAATTGTTGATTTTTATTCCTTGGATAAGACTAAGGTAATTAATTAAATTAAATCATAGGAGGGTGTATATGTAGGCTTATGAATTTATTAAAACCATGTGAGTAATGTGAGTATGTGTTAGAAGACATTAGTGTTTGGATGTGGGCTAGGGTGTGGACTTGTTGCTTTTGGACTTGTGTGAATGGATCCTTTTGTGTGTGTGGCCAATGGCCCAAGTATGGCTCTTGGATCAAGCCAATTCAGCCCAAAATTGTAACCATTTTTATTTCCCCTAAGCCTTGCCCATTTAGGGTGTCTTGTGCATCAAGAAACAACCACTTGGCTTCATGTTTTCCCTCTCTTTTATGCGCACATAGGAGAGTAATTAGGACCTTGTAAATCTGCCATTTTTCCTTGATTAAACCGCCACCTCACCTTGATTATGCATAACTTGATTTTAATTCATTGCATGGTAGTCACATGTGCCTTTAAGCATGATATTAGGCTGCATTTTTCTGCATTTGGGCGCACATGGGGGGAGGGAGTCATGGATCAGATTTTGTGTCATCAAAATTGCATAACTTGTTGACTTGGATAACCACTTACACCCTCCATCATGAGACTGCATTGTGCAGATTTTTGACAAGCTTTTGCAGCCCTTCTTGAGTCAAATCTCTTCCTCCTTCCACATGCATCATGAGACTGCATTCTCATCATTTTTGTGCAGAGGTCAGCTGCATGAATCTGAATCCTTGGCTGCCACAAAGCCCTCTAGCTTGTGGACTTAGTGAACCTCCCTCACCCTCATCATTGTGCGCATGGTTTGACCATTTATGCAGAAATTTTCTGCACAAGGACAGCCCTATTTGAGTGTGTGGACTGTCACAAATCTGCACCTCTTTTTCCCCTCATCATTTGCGCACCAAGGACTGCATAAGTGCAGATTTTTGGCTGCCACAAGTTCAATTGCTTGTTGACTTAGCACAGCCCTTGCATGTGCTCATCTCCCACTCCTCTTTATGCGCAAACCTTGGTCATTTATGCAGAAAATATTCTGACTTTGGACAGCCCTTAAATCTGAACAAATCCCCTCACCCTTTTGCATGTAAGTAGAGTAATTTAGAAGCCAAAACCTTGCTTGTTTCAGCCTTTTATGCAGCCCCATCATCTCACAAAAATCTGAATATTTCATGATAGTTAATCATAGCATTCTTTCCTCACTTTCTCTATATATATGCGCATGGAGAGGGGGCTGCCTTCATGTGCAAGTGCAGCCAACTCCTCTCCAATCTCTTCTCCTCACTCCCTCACTCCCTCACTCCCAAAACCGAACCTCAAGCCTCCTTGGAGCTAGAAGACTTTGCTTAAGACAACTCCTTCCTTCCCTCACCCCAACCATACACCAAGCTAGTGCTAACCTCGTTCCTCATCCTTGTTGCGCATAGATCACATAGGAAGCTAGGACTTGTCGTGAAGTAGAACTAGAAGGTGGTGTGCTACAAGAGGTAGGCTCTAAACTTTGAACTCCTTCTTTGTGTAGCCATGTTTGTATGCTTAAATGTCTCTTTGAGTATGTGTGGTTTTGGGATTCAAGTATGAGCATGGTAAATGGAGCTATTGCATGGTGAATTGTATGCTTAAAAATGCTTAAGATATGCCACTGTTTTCTTATGTATGTGCCACTGTTTTGGTAGATAAAATGCCACTGTTTCGGTCCCTCAAAATCACATTTTATGCCACTGTTTTGAAGATGTATGCCCACTGTTTCGGTTCATCAAAATCACCATTATATGCCACTGTTTCTGCACCTAAAATGCCACTGTTTCTGCACTTAAAAGCCACTGTTTCTGCACACTTTAAGCCACTGTTTCTGCACATTTTAAGCCACTGTTTCTGCACATTTTAAGCCACTGTTTCTGCACATTTTAAGCCACTGTTTCTGCACATTTTAAGCCACTGTTTCTGCACATTTTATGCCACTGTTTCTGCACATTTTCACTGTTTTAGTGCCACTGTTTTCATGCATGAAATACCACTGTTTTAGTGCCCTAAAATGCCACTGTTTTCATGCTTAAAATGCCACTGTTTTAGCCATGTAATGCCACTGTTTCCATGCTTAAAATGCCACTGTTTTAGCCATGTAATGCCACTGTTTCCATGCTTAAAATGCCACTGTTTTAGCCATGTAATGCCACTGTTTTTATGCTTAAAATGCCACTGTTTTTATGCATAAAAGATCACTGTTTTAAGCCATCGTATGCCACTGTATTATGCATAATGTGCCACTGTTTTATGTGCACAAATGCCACTGTTTTATGTGCACAAATGCCACTGTTTTATGTGCACAAATGCCACTGTTTTATGTGCACAAATGCCACTGTTTTATGTGCACAAATGCCACTGTTTTATGTGCACAAATGTACCACTGTTTAAGTCATTCCATGCCACTGTTTATACATAAAAATGCCACTGTTTTACCCCTCAAAGGCCACTGTTTGTATGTATAAAATACCACTGTTTTGGAAGTTCAAAGTGCCACTGTTTCTGTTTTAAAAATGCCACTGTTTCTGTTTTAAAAACGCCACTGTTTCTGTTTTGAAAACGTTTAAAACGTCACTGTTTTGGCTGCTGTAAGCACTGCTGTATGCTCACTGTTTGGCTGCTGTATGTCCACTGTTTTGCTGCTGTAAACACTGCTGTATGCTCACTGTTTTGCTGCTGTATGTCCACTGCTGCTGTAAACACTGCTGTATGCTCACTGTTTTGCTGCTGTATGTCCACTGTTTTGGCTGCTGTAAGCACTGCTGTATGCTCACTGTTTTGCTGCTGTATGTCCACTGTTTTGCTGCTGTAAACACTGCTGTATGCTCACTGTTTTGCTGCTGTATGCTCACTGTTTTGCTGCTGTAAATAGCCACTGTAAATGATTAGTTTTAATTGATTTAGGTGCGCTTAAGAAGTGAGAATATTTCGCTGCCGTTGGTAATATTTAAGGAAAGCTAAGGTAAGTGTCAGGCGATGATGCCTAATGTAACTATTGACTACTGGTATAGAATTGTAACATGATGCTCCATATGCCGTAAAAATATTATGTTCCATTATAATGAAAGGAAACTGCCAAAATGTGCCGTGATGGCTATATGACTATGAGGTAAGACGTTATGTGGCAGCATAACGCATATGAAAGGTATATAAGCATGCATCTTACATCCTACCGCATTTTTACGCTTTGTGTGTGAAAGCATAGCATGACATACATATATCATGATCATATAGGCCTTGTTCTAGAATAGTTATGTACAGGACCATGTGTTTGAGCAAGCATCATATAGGCATCCCCAAGGTACCGGGGTATGGGACACTTGGCATCAGTCCGCATAGGCCCACAGATGGAATCCACATGGAGCTCAGGTGCCAAGGGATATTTGATTCCACTGTGAAGTGCGCGCACGACGGTGCTAAAAGCGCAAAGGAAAGGCGTTATATACGCAATATATAAATATAATAAAAAGGAAAAGGAACAAGGATATGTTGAAGTGACTGTTTATGATTTTGTGCCTAGTTAATATTGTTATATTATTGGTTTTATTGCCACACTACTGGGATTATTCTCACCCCTTCGGGGCTGCTATTTTTCCAAAATGGCAGGAGGACGCAAGAGCATTTGAAGGAGTCTTATTTTGCTGTTGATTGCTGTTGCGTGGATTATCAGTGTTGCTGTTTGTTTTAATGGATAACTGTAATGATTTATGTTTTGGAACTTATGGATGACTGTAGTCTTTATCATGAATATGTTAATATTGAACTTTTGTGAACAATGACTATTTCAGAAAACCTTTATGAAAAGAATTTATGTGTTGAAAATTTTTAT
>JAVKPL010001317.1:0-16706 GCA_032173675.1 Gastrolobium villosum | reverse complement strand
TAATATGTATATAATTTATAATAATAAAAAAAACTATAAATTAGTAGTAAATATATATATATATATATATATATATATATATATATATATGGATAGGATATTGTGACACACAAATAATGTTACGCACAATGTTACGACGACATCTTAACCGTTGATTTCCGCCAATTAACGGTTATCATATTTCAAATCAAACTCATTAATTAATTATTAATTCACAATAAATGATAACTGTTGATTGGTGGAAATCAACGGTTAAGATATGGTAGTAACATTATTTGGTTGTTACAATATCTTATCCCATAAATAAATATAAAATAATAGTGTATAAAGCCAATATCTGGGCTTAATACATCAATGAATACTAAGGAAATAATTGCACGAAACACATATCTAAGCCCAAAATTTCAACTATAAATAGAGGCCTAGTCTAACCAAACCAATTAACTTCTAACATTTCTCCTCTGCTATCTCTTTCACCAAAATCAAAAATGACCAACGAATCAGATATGCTATCTCTTTCATCAAAATAAAAAATGACCAACGAATCAGATTCCAATGTCTCTGTTTTCCGAATTCTTTTCTCTCAATTCTCATTGCCGCTTGTACTAACTATAACTATAACTAAGCTCTTTTTGATTGCCTTGTAGGATGGTGCAACTGCAACTCCAATTCCACCTCTCTCAAACGGTATCGTTTTGTTTCGGTGTTCCTTTGTTCATATGGGTTCTTCACCAATGGCTTCTTAGTTTCTGTACTCCTCCTTAGTAACTTTTTAAAATTCCTATTTAAAAAAAAAATTATGTAGAAAAAAGGGTGCGTGAGGTTGAAGATGAGAACCAAGTGAGATCAAAGAGGCAAAAGATAGACGAGGTTGCTGAGGAGCCAAAGAATGAGGGGGAAATTATTTCAAATGATTCATCTTCATATTCTGAACAAAATAAGGTGTTTACTTGACAAGACTGTTTAGGCTTTTAATTTATGCATAGTAGAACCTTCAATTTCATAAATTATATAATATAAATTTTATAAATTATATATCAATTTTTTTGCCGCTAGGTTGATTTAATAGTTCGTAGTTCAACATTTCATAATAATATCATTTACTGTAAAACTTATATTTCAATTTTTTTTGATAATATACATGTAAAATAGAAATTCATCTTCCTTCAATTAATAATAAAAAGATATCACATCAATACAAAAAGTTGTGTGTAACTTGCATAACAACCAAGAGTCTTGTGTGTGTGTCTCCAAAAATGGCAATGAGCCCAAAATCCTACGGCTAAACCCAATGCATAAAATTGTGTCGTGTTCAAATTCCTGCAAATTTTTGGTCTCTTTCATCAAAATAAAAAGTGACCAATGAATCAGATACCAATGTCTCTGTTTTCCGAATTCTTTTCTCTCAATTCTCATTGCCGCTTTACTAACTATAACTATAACTCACCTCTTTTTTATTGCCTTGTAGGATGGTGCAACTGCAATTCCACCTCTCTCAAATGGTATCGTTTTGTTTCGGTGTTCCTTTGTTCATATGGGTTCTTCTCCGATGGCTTCTTAGTTTCTGTACTCTTCCTTAGTTACCTTTTATTATTCTTTCTTTTTAAAAAAAAATTAAATTTATGTAGAAAAAAGGGTGCGTGAGGATGAAGATGAGAACCAAGTGAGATCAAAAAGGCAGAAGATAGATGAGGTTGCTGAGGAGCCAAAGAATAAGGGAGAAATTATTTCAAATGATTCCTCTTCAGATTCTGAACAAAATAAGGTGTTTACTTGACATGACTATTTAGGGCTTTTAATTTATGCATAGTAGAACCTTCAATTTCATGCTAGTATATGTATGATAATAGTTTTTTTGGCTATTTTATTAACTCTGCAAGTCATGTCTCCGTTGAGAATATAACTCAGTGTGATTCTGACATGAGCTCTAATGAGGACAATGTAAATGATGAGTTATTGACTTCTCTGTTAGTGGTTAATTCTTGTACTTCAATATGTGAATAAAGGAACATTGGTTAATGATTGGATAATATATAAGTTTCTTTGTTCATTTGTAATTCAGCTAGAAGAAATAAGAGATGTGATTTAGTTTGTAAGGTAGTAGTCAAGTTGTTTGTGCTCCAATTATTGAAAAAGAAGCTGAACTAATCTGACTTTTCCAAGACTTATGGGGAATCTTTCCAAGGTGACGGATGGTCTGTTTTGATGCCTTGATTTTGCTATATATAAACTGGAAATTTGAAATATGTAATTGAAGAGTATGAACTGATCCGTTATATGTTGAGGGTTGGCAAAGTTTATAACATGTGTTAATTACATGGGGAGGTGGATACTGATGAGGGTGATAGTTCTGAAGAAAGTGATGATGAGGCCCAGAAGAAAAAGATTGAAGTTTTGGTATATAGATTTGTTAGAGAATAGTATAAACCATTAAAAATGCCATCACTCAACAGCTTAAGTTTTTGGGTTGAATTGGTTCTTTACATGGTATCAAGGTCTCGGTATCACGGGTTCGATCCTCACCGTCCCCCATCTAATTAATAATTAATTAAGTCTTATTAAGTTTCCTAGCACAGGTAAGTGGACTTGTGCATTGTCCACCCTCCAAGCCCAGTAGGCTCTCGTGTGAGGGGGCGTGTTAAAGAATAGTATAAACCATTAAAAAGGCCATCACCCAACAGTTTAAACTTTTGGGTTGAATTGGTTCTTTACAAGATTGTTCTTTGAACCAATTTTACCTACTATAATTATAATCGTGTTTTTTTTATTTGATCTTATCTTTTAATTTTTTCACAACCTTATTTTTTGTTCTGAAGAAGAATGCTACATCAAATTCTTATAAACCTGATTTAAAAACTGTTGAAAAGGATACTTCTAGTTCAGAAGAAGATGATATTGGAAAATCACCGCATGTGGTTGAAAAATTGAGAATCTTGCAAATTGTGCATATAATTGTTTATTTGCAGAGTGCTTCATATCTTAACACTTTTCTTTTTATCGCAGCCTGTGAAAGGTTCAGATAGTTCAAAGGACAATGAGGAAGAAATTGAGGAAAAAGACTCCAAAACTGCTCAGGTAAGTGTAAGCATTTCATAATGCATTTCCCTATGGCTGCTGAAATTTTCATTTTGTTTTATGACTTATTGGAGTATAGAATTGACTTGTATGAAAGAGCTTAAGGATGTGGAGATGGTTGATGCTGCCTCAATTGGAATGAAAACTGAAATTGACCAATGTTCTCTCTTCCTGCAATGCAAATTATCGAATCATTTATATGAAATGTTATTTCCTCGAATTATGCAGCTTAAAACCCCAGCTACACAGAAAGAAAAAAATGCTGCATCGAAGACAATATATGTTCGAAACTTGTCATACAGTGTGGAACGGTCTGATATGTATGTATGTTTTTTCATGCATGTGCTTGTCATTATCTTCTGTAGTTTTTTTTCTAATTTCTGAATTGTTCAGGGAAGATCATTTCAAAGAGTGTGGAGAAATTGTTGATGTTCGTCTTCCTACAGATGACGAAGGGAGGTTTAAAGGTTCTGGATATGTTGAGTTTGCAATAGCAGAAGCAGCACAAAAAGTAAGCTTTATGATCTTTCTTAGTCTGTGCAATCATTTTAGAACTGCCAAAAATCATTTAAAAGATAGTTGTACATTTAGAAGCAACATTGTCGTATATCATTGGAAGGAATCCCCTTCCTCTTATCAAGGAAGTATTTGCGGAAGTGGGAGGGAGGAGACCCAATGGTTAGTGATGCTGGGAAGATGGGCTATATCAACCAAACAGGATATGTGCTATCCTGATCATTTATTATATATCTGTCCTCTGTATTTGTGCATAGTAATACAATAACCATCAAGCCTTATCTCACTAGGTGTTGTTGGCTGCATGCATTATTCGATCATAATAATTAGTTTTTAAGTGATGGAGGTTGACATTGCTATGTAGGTTTTCTTATATATATAGTGCTTTAATTGCTACACCTCTTGCATCATCTGTGCTTATGTTTGTTGAACCCTTGTTCTGTGTAAAGACATATTAAGCTGACAACCAATTTGCTTTTGTACTCATAGGCTCTTGAATTGGATAATACAGAAATGTTGAGATGTCCCATCACAGTTGTTATAGCTTCGGAAAGGGGTCTCGATAGAAGGTAATTATGTATCTACTCTTTTTTTTAGGGTGCATTTGGATAAGCTTTGAAAATAGAACTTTTGGGATACGGTTTTTTTAGAAGCTACATTTTCTAGCTTATGAGAAAAGCACTAAAATAACTTCTTTTTTGTGTGGAGATTTTTGTTTTCCCCAAAAAACTTATCTAATTATTATGAAAACTGTTAAACATGTTTTTCAGTTAAAAAAGTTTTAAGCACAATGAAACAGGCCCTTGATGTTTTCTATTTATTCATTTCAATATGTTGCCTTATGCCGACATCTTCCCTTTTCTGTTTCTTTGTTAATAATTTTAGCAACTTGAGCAACTCATTCCAGAAGGGTGAAACAAATCAATCTCAAACTGTATTTGTAAAGGGTTTTGATAGTTCCCTTGGAGAAGAGAAGGTAATTTTTTCTCTAACATATTGATTTGTTGCATCAGTTCCTGCAGAGGATTGCAGGAATCTCTCTCGATTGTAAATTTGTATGGTTTGATTGGTGTTTTTAGCTGTCAATTATGCCCACTTTGTTCTTTCAGATAAAAGCTAGCCTGGAGGAGCATTTCGGTTCTTGTGGAGAGATAACAAAGATATCAATTCCGAAATTTCATGGTTCTTGTGTTGTTAAGGGGTATGTTTCTTGTTGTGCTGTATGTTAGATTATAATGTACTATTGAATATTTCAACATGCCACTTCCGTTTGCATCGAGCCTTTTCATATCCATCTCACTTTACTTTGGATTGGCTTGTCAAAATGAATGTCAGAATTATCAGCATGTCAGTATGCAATTTGATTTTGTTGTTGTGAATCTAGCAAAAAGATTGCTCCTGTGCATTTTTCACATAGATAATTCTGTAATCTATGATATTGTTAAATGGAACAGAAAAAATCCTTGGTGGTTTTGAAATTAGTCTAGATGACTGTAAGTTTCTCAGATGATTTATTGAACTTTTCCTGAAATCATTCAAAGGTTTTAACGTATTTTCAGTTATTCAGTATTATTTGGATATCTTCATTCAAGCTTCAATTTTTTGGTTCCAATTCCTTTTTTCTCTTTTAACTGGATTTCCTTGAAATTTATGAATCACACTATATTTCATCTATTTAGTGGGGAATTTACTGTATTTACACCTAAACTATTTCTATATCATTTTCATTTTGTATTCATTTTTTTATAATTTTTCAATTTTGAGCCTATAAATATATCAGCGTGTGTAAACCTTGATTGATAAGTAATTGTAGAAGGATGGAAAACTCTGAAATATAGTGTGTGCAATGCAAGTATTAGTGTGTACTGCATTCCAATCTCAAATTGCAAAATTTACAGGTTTGCTTTCTTGGACTTCAAGGATGTTGATAGCTGGAAGAATGCTCTACAACTGCATGGAACTGAGCTTGGAGGTTATCCTTTGATAGTTCAAAAAACAAAGCCTCGACATGATAATCAGGATATAGGCCATGGTAGAGGTGTTGGTGGTCATCAATTTGACGGAAGGGATAGAGGTGGCCATGGTGGCAGAGTGGGTTGGAGGAAAAGTAGTGGCGATCATCAATTTTGTGGAAGGGATGGAAGTGACCACAGTGACAGAGTGAATTGGGGGAGAAGTGGTGGCGGTCATGAGTTTGGTGTAAGGGATGGAGATGGCCATAGTGGCAGAGGCGGTTGGGGGAAAAGCAGCGGTGGTCATAAGTTTTTTGGAAGGGATGGAGGTGACCATGGTGGCAGAGTGGATTGGGGGAGAAGTGGCAGAAGTGGTGGTGATCATCAGTTTGGTGCAAGGGATGGTAGTGACCATGGTGGCAGCACAGTGGGTTGGGGAAGTAGTAGGGGTGGTCATCATCAATTTTATGGAAGGGGTGGAGGTGGCCATGGTGGCAGAGTGGATTGGGGGAGAAGTGGCAGAAGTGGTGGTGATCATCAGTTTGGTGCAAGGGATGGTAGTGACCATGGTGGCAGTGAATATATTTTTCAGAAGCGTTCGCGATAGTGATCCTGAATTTTTGGCAGCAAGGAAGGGTCTTTTATTTGCAACCCAGTTGGGTCTATTAAATATCTACTTGAAGGGAGATGCCAACAATGTTTATGTATATCCAACAATGTGTATATACACGGACTTCTCTTATAATGTTTTGATTTTACCAAAAATTACTTAAGGTTTTTTGTGTTTAATAGAGAGAGATGTGCTTAAGTAGGGCATGCATTAACATTAGATGTTCAATTGAAATGATAAGTTTTGTCGTAAACAACCTTGGAAGAGAAAAAACTGACAAAAACTAAAATATGGTTACATTTTGATAAGTGTTGAAAATAAGAAATTGTGATTTTTTATTGGGATGGGTTATATTTAATTGTTTTTAAACTACATCCTTGGTTGAGCATGTAAAGTTCCCGGATGATATTGTATGCATAAAGAAGCTTATGCCACTATTTCTTGTATGGATATGCCACTGTTTTAAAAAAGAAATGTGCCACTGTTTCGGTTTGAAAATGCCACTATTTTGTAGATAAAATGCCACTGTTTCTGTCACTATGTACTGTTTCTGCACATTAAAAGCCACTGTTTCTGCACATTAAAGCCACTGTTTCTGCACCTAAAAGCCATTGTTTCTGCACATAAAAGCCACTGTTTCTGCACATACAAAATTCTGCAATTATGCCATTTTCTGCACATATAAAAAAAAGTAAAAGCCACTGTTTTTAATGAAATACCACTGTTTTACTTAAACGTTTGTTTCTATGCATAAAATGATCCATGAAATGCCACTGTTTACATGCTTATTATGCCACTGTTTTAAATAGGCCATGTTTTTATGCATAAAAGGCCACTGTTTTAAGTCATCATATGCCACTGTTTTATGCAAATGTGCCACTGTTTTAGTCACAAGGCCACTGTTTTATGCATGCAAAAATGCCACTGTTTTAGTCCTTCTATGCCACATTTGTATGCATAAAATGTCACTGTTTTAGTCCAAAATATGCCACTGTTTCATTGGATTTATGCCACTGTTTTGGAAGTTCAACGTGTGATTCTGAAATTGGTTTCTGTAAAAACGACTGGTTCTGCTTTAATGGTGGTAAATGTTTTGCTCCTCCTGTTTTGCTTGTATAAACAATTTTTGCTTGTAGCACTGTTTTGCTTGTAACAGTTAAATTTTTGCAAATGTTCACTGTTTTGCTGCTGTAAAAGGCAAACTGTTTTGCTAATAGTCATCTCTGTTTTGCTGTAAATAGCCACTGTAAATGATTAGTTTTAATTGATTTAAACTGCAGTAAAAATAATTATGATGCCTATGTAACATTGAATGGTTTGATTTGTAACATGATGCCCAAAAAAAATGCATTTCCAATTATGAAAGGAAACTGCCAAAAATGTGCCGTGATGGCTATATGACATTTTATTGCAATCATATTAAAGGTATATAAGCATGCAATATTATTTTTACGCTTTGTGTGTGAAAGCAACATAAAATGGTTAACAAGTTCATATATTGTTTTAGAATAGTTATGTACAGGAGCATGTGTTTGAGCAAGCATCATAAGGCATCCCCAAGGTAAATTGCTTGGCATCAATAGTTTCTGGAATCCACATTCCAAACATTATTTGAAGTGCGCGCACGACGGTGCTAATGGGAATATGTTTAAAAAGGCTTTTTAATACTGTTATATTATTGGTTTTATTGCCACACTAAGCTGGGATTATTCTCACCCCTTCGGGGCTGCTATTTTTCCAAAATGTTTGAAAATTTTGCTGTTGATTGCTGATGCGTGGATTATCAGTGTTGCTGTTTGTTTAAATGGATAACTGTAATGATAATGTATATTCTAATATATAAATAAAAAATTGTCATATTTAGAACAACTAATTTTTGTTTTCGACTATCACACTCATTTGGACAAACAAAATTTATTTTACATGGTTATGAAATAATTACAAATTTACAATGTATTGTCAATTTTTATACGATTTGTATAAAAGCAACTTCAATAAAATTTAAATGAGGTTTTTTTGTTACCAGCATCGGACTTGTCCTCTATATTCCAATAATATAAACGAGAAATTATGAATTTCAAAAGGGAACAAATGATCAAATCCCAAGCATGGTAATCATTTTGATAATAAATGACAATACCCATTTTTGCTTCCCGGAGAACATGTTTTTTAATAATATATTAGAATATTGAAATAAAAAGAATTTAAATACAACAAAAAAAATATGGTAATCGAAAAAGGATAACAAATATTGCCTAAATTTGAATTTCACCTTTAAAATCTTTAATGGTGGTAATCATTGTTACCGGCTTTACATATCAATTTTATTTGCAATCAATTAAAAGAATAAAGATACTATAAAACATAAAATGTTAAGTTTATACCAAAATAAAAGCATGATGTATACATATTCCAAACATTAAATTTACGTCAAATGTAAAGCACTATAACATGGTAAGATGTGAGAGTAACATGATAAGTTTAAATGAATTGAGTGAAAAGAAAGATTAGAGATGTTAGTAAAATGATTGATTCCGCGAATTGCATTTACAATTATAGTGTTGTCTTAATTGATTACGGAAAAGGTTATTGTTTACTAAAAGGAAAGTGTTAAAAGAAAAAAGTTGCCCGTAATTTAATTAACTCAATTACTGTGATTGTAACTGCGCTTAATATCATAATCAATGTTAACAATACCGGTACATAACGGGCTGTTACATTTTATGGTATCAGAGCAGTTTTGTGAGGGAACTCTGATTGTGTATGTTTGTATGTTTGGAGCATCTCTCTACCCGATAGTTCACTCACAGTATAATAGCATAATATTAAATAATGTAGTAAATATATATCCATGTAGTGTGTCAAACATCTCTAAGAGATATCCTTCGAACTTTCATCTTGTCCTAAGCAGAGGCGGACCTGCTTGGTAGCAGGTGTCTGCACTTGCGGACAGGAATTTTAGAATTTTTGTTTTTAAGTATAGTGGTAAAGTATGATGTTGATTAAATTAGACTTTGCTTGGATATATAATGAAAGATAGAATGGAAATAAATGGAATATGATGAAATGAAATCGGATGACATATATTTTATGATGCCATACAACAAATCAGCTTAATAAAAAAAAGGTCTTGGGAATAATGATTTATGTTAAGTTGAGGTTTTTTTTTCCTATTTATATTTTTTGTTTTTTAATGCATTTAAAAAAAATTATAAAAAAAATTTTGGGGGCACTGCCCCCGAACCCCCATCATTAAATGTGCACACATAAACAATAATTTATGCGTCCGCCATTGGTCCTAACTATACTCAGATGCATATAGTCCTAATGGTCAGCTAAATTACCAAGTATGAATTACGCATCGTCAAGCAACATACAAAACATAGGGAAACACCACCCTATGCCACACCCAGTGCATATACATACGTATGTCAAAGTATTAGACTACTTTATTGCATTTACATACGCTAGCAACAACCACTACCCATTCAGGGCTTGGTGGAACAATAAAGAGATAAATTCCCAAGGTCCGAAGGCTTATCTCAATTTGCTTCAATTCAACCTTTGTTCACCACCAATTTGCACAATCAATCAGGCTATCTTGTCAATCAGCAATCTTACAGATACTCACCTACACAAGGGTACCAAACAACCTACACAAGGGTACCCAACAACCAATCCACACTAGTCAATGAACATCAACCAAACAATCAAATTCACACCATAATTAAGGCATGAACTTACCAATCCAAATGAGCTAGTCAATTTCTATGGCTTCCTCCAATGGTTGGTCACTCAAAGTGGGTTCACAAAGCTCAATCCTAGCACCACAATTGACACAATAAATCATCAAAATTTCAACCTATAAATTTCGTACTTATTTTTAAATTTTTAAATTTGAATTTTTTTTAACCTTGATTCACTGTAATTCAAAAATTTGCAATTTTTGAAAAATTAATTTTTTTTTTCTAATTACTCGAAATAACCCAACCTACGGTTTGAATGTATAAAAATAATAAATTTGATTAAAATATTTGTTCCTTATTTTTGCAGTTTAAAATTTGAATTTTTATTAACCTTGATTGAGTGGAATTCAACAAATTTCTGTTTTTTTCCATAAAAAACGCAATTTTAAATACTAAAAACATCCAACCCTACAATTTAAATTCAAATCTAAAAAAATAAAATAAATGGAATTCAAACTTTCGGTTCTAATTTTTTAAAATTTAAGATTTAATTTTTCACTAACACCCATTTTGATATTCCGTAAACCATTTTCCTTCTCTATATTTTCAACAAACATCACTGAGGTTTTCAAAAATTTACTTTTGTTTCCTAAAAAAAATATATTTCGTACTCGTCAACACAATCCCAACATACAAATTTCGTACTTATTTTTATATATTGAAATTTGGATTTTTTTAACCTTGATTCACTGTAATTCAAAAATTTACAATTTTTGAAAAATTAAAAATATTTTCTAATTACTCGAAATAACCCAACCTACGATTTGAATGTATAAAAATAATATATTTGATTAAAATATTTGTTCCTTATTTTTGCAGTTTAAAATTTGAATTTTTATTAACCTTGATTAATTGGAATTCAACAAAATTCTATTTTTTCCATAAAAAACGCAATTTTAAATACTAAACACATCCAACCCTACAATTTAAATTTAAATATAAAAAAAAAGAAAATAAATGGAATTCAAACTTTCAGTTCTGATTTTTTAAATCTTAAATTTTAAAATTTTATTTTTCACTAACACCCTTTTTGATATTCCCTAAACCCTTTTCATTCTTTACATTTTCAACAAACATCACTAAGGTATTCAAAAATTTACTTTTGTTTTCCAAAAAAAACATATTTCGTACTAATTAACAAAATCCCAACGTATAGATTTCGTACTTATTTTTAAAATTTAAAATTTGGAATTTTTTTAACCTTGATTCACTGTAATTCAAAAATTTACAATTTTAAAAAAATTAAAAATGTTTTCTAATTACTCGAAATAACCCGACCTATGGTTTGAATGTATAAAAATAATATATTTGATTAAAATATTTGTTCATTATTTTTGCAATTTAAAATTTAAAATTTTATTAACCTTGATTAAGTGGAATTCAACAAACTCTTTAATTAATTCGGTTATCATTTTTCAAATCGAACTCATTAATTAATTATTAATTCACAATAAATGATAACTGTTGATTGGCGGAGATCAACGGTTAAGATATGGTAGTAACATTATTTGGTTGTTACAATATCTTATCCCATAAATAAATATAAAATAATAGTGTATAAAGCCAATATCTGAGCTAGATACATCAATGAAGAATAAGGAAATAATTGCACGAAGCCCATATCTAAGCCCAAAACTTCAACTATAAATAGAGGCCTAGCCTAGCCAAACCAATTCACTTCTAACATTTCTCATCTACTCTTCTTCTCCTCTGCTATCTCTTTCACCAAAATCAAAAATAACCAACGAATCAGATATGCTATCTCTTTCATCAAAATCAAAAATGACCAACGAATCAGATACCAATGTCTCTATTTTCCGAATTCTTTTCTCTCAATTCTCATTGTCGCTTGTACTAACTATAACTATAACTAAACTCTTTTTCATTGCCTTGTAGGATGGTGCAACTGCAATTGCAATTCCACCTCTCTCAAACGGTACCGTTTTGTTTCGGTGTTTCTTTGTTCATATGGGTTCTTCTCCAATGGCTTCTTAGTTTCTGTACTCTTCCTTTGTAACCTTTTAAAATTCCTATTTAAAAAAAAAAAATTTATGTAGAAAAAAGGGTGCGTGAGGATGAAGATGATAACCAAGTGAGATCAAAGAGGCAAAAGATAGACGAGGTCGCTGAGGAGCCAAAGAATAAGGGGAAAATTATTTCAAATGATTCCTCTTCATATTCTGAACAAAATAAGGTGTTTACTTGACATGACTATTTAGGCTTTTAATTTATGCATAGTAGAACCTTCAATTTCATGCTAGTGTATGTATGATAATAGTTTTTTTTTTCTTGGGCTATTTTATTAACTCTGCAAGTCATGTCTCCGTTGAGAGTATAACTCAGAGATTGATTCTGACAGAAGCTCTAATGAGGACAATGTAAATGACGAGAGATGGTTGATGTTGCCTCCACTGGAAAGAAACATGAAATTGACCAATGTTCTTTCTTCCTGTTTTGCCACCTTTATACCCATACTAAGAAATTTCACTAGATTTAATTAATTATTAATTAAATGGAGACAGTGATAAGATGAGGTTACATCAATAAAATGTATATAATTTATAATAATAATAAATTAATATAATAATAAAAAACTATAAATTAGTAGTAAATATATATATATGTATATATATATATATATATATATATATATATATATATATATATATATATATATATATATATAGGATAGGATATTGTGACACACAAATAATGTTACGCACAATGTTACGACCAAATCTTAACCGTTGATTTCCGCCAATTAACGGTTATCATATTTCAAATCAAACTCATTAATTAATTATTAATTCACAATAAATGATAACTGTTGATTGGCGGAGATCAACGGTTAAGATATGGTAGTAACATTATTTGGTTGTTACAATATCTTATCCTATAAATATATATAAAATAATAGTGTATAAAGCCAATATCTGAGCTAGATACATCAATGAAGAATAAGGAAATAATTGCATGAAGCCCATATCTAAGCCCCTAAAACTTCAACTATAAATAGAGGCCTAGCCTAGCCAAACCAATTCACTTCTAACATTTCTCATCTACCCTTCTTCTCCTCTGCTATCTCTTTCACCAAAATCAAAAATGACCAACGAATCAGATATGCTATCTCTTTCATCAAAATCAAAAATGACCAACGAATCAGATACCAATGTCTCTATTTTCCGAATTCTTTTCTCTCAATTCTCATTGTCGCTTGTACTAACTATAACTATAACTAAACTCTTTTTCATTGCCTTGTAGGATGGTGCAACTGCAATTGCAATTCCACCTCTCTCAAACGGTACCATTTTGTTTCGGTGTTTCTTTGTTCATATGGGTTCTTCTCCAATGGCTTCTTAGTTTCTGTACTCTTCCTTTCTAACCTTTTAAAATTCCTATTTAAAAAAAAATTAAATTTATGTAGAAAAAAGGGTGCGTGAGGATGAAGATGATAACCAAGTGAGATCAAAGAGGCAAAAGATAGACGAGGTCGCTGAGGAGCCAAAGAATAAGGGGAAAATTATTTCAAATGATTCCTCTTCATATTCTGAACAAAATAAGGTGTTTACTTGACATGACTATTTAGGCTTTTAATTTATGCATAGTAGAACCTTCAATTTCATGCTAGTATATGTATGATAATAGTTTTTTTTTTCTTGGGCTATTTTATTAACTCTGCAAGTCATGTCTCCGTTGAGAGTATAACTCAGAGATTGATTCTGACAGAAGCTCTAATGAGGACAATGTAAATGACGAGAGATGGTTGATGCTGCCTCCACTGGAAAGAAACATGAAATTGACCAATGTTCTTTCTTCCTGTTTTGCCACCTTTATACCCATACTAAGAAATTTCACTAGATTTAATTAATTATTAATTAAATGGAGACAGTGATAAGATGAGGTTACATCAATAATATGTATATAATTTATAATAATAATAAATTAATATAATAATAAAAAACTATAAATTAGTAGTAAATATATATATATATATATATATATATATATATATATATATATATATATATAGGGATAGGATATTGTGACACACAAATAATGTTACGCACAATGTTACGACCAAATCTTAACCGTTGATTTCCGCCAATTAACGGTTATCATATTTCAAATCAAACTCATTAATTAATTATTAATTCACAATAAATGATAACTGTTGATTGGCGGAGATCAACGGTTAAGATATGGTAGTAACATTATTTGGTTGTTACAATATCTTATCCCATAAATATATATAAAATAATAGTGTATAAAGCCAATATCTGAGCTAGATACATCAATGAAGAATAAGGAAATAATTGCATGAAGCCCATATCTAAGCCCAAAACTTCAACTATAAATAGAGGCCTAGCCTAGCCAAACCAATTCACTTCTAACATTTCTCATCTACCCTTCTTCTCCTCTGCTATCTCTTTCACCAAAATCAAAAATGACCAACGAATCAGATATGCTATCTCTTTCATCAAAATCAAAAATGACCAACGAATCAGATACCAATGTCTCTGTTTTCCGAATTCTTTTCTCTCAAT
Organism: Gastrolobium villosum; assembly: GCA_032173675.1. Lineage (NCBI taxonomy): Eukaryota > Viridiplantae > Streptophyta > Magnoliopsida > Fabales > Fabaceae > Gastrolobium > Gastrolobium villosum. The sequence goes on along the minus strand of JAVKPL010001317.1, from coordinate 2,263 downwards.
TCTCATTGTCGCTTGTACTAACTATAACTATAACTAAACTCTTTTTCATTGCCTTGTAGGATGGTGCAACTGCAATTGCAATTCCACCTCTCTCAAACGGTATCGTTTTGTTTCGGTGTTCCTTTGTTCATATGGGTTCTTCTCCAATGGCTTCTTAGTTTCTGTACTCTTCCTTTGTAACCTTTTAAAATTCCTATTTAAAAAAAAATTAAATTTATGTAGAAACAAGTGAGAGTAATTAGGACCTTTATAATCTGCCATTTTGCCTTGTTAAACCGCCACCTCACCTTGATTATGCATAATTTGATTTAAGCCTCATTGCATGGTAGACACATGTGCATTTTAGCATGATCTTAGGCTGCATAAATCTCCATTTTGGGCGCACATGGGAGGGGCTGAATGCAGATTTTTTTTATGACACAAGACTGCATAACTTGTTGACTTGGATAACCACTTTCACTCCCCATCATGAGACTGCATTGTGCAGATTTTTGGTAAGCTTTTGCAGCCCTTCATGAGTCAAATCTCTTCCTCCTTCCACATGCATCATGAGACTGCATTCCCATCATTTTTGTGCAGAGGGCAGCTCCATAAATCTGAATCCTTGGCTGCCACAAAGCCCTCTAACTTGTGGACTTAGTGAACCTCCCTCACCCCTCATCATTGTGCGCATGGCTTGGCTTTTTATGCAGAAATTTTCTGCACAAGGACAGCCCCTATATGAGTGTTTGGACTGTCACAAATCTACACCCATGATGAACCTTTTTCCCCTCATCATTTGCGCACCAAGGACTGCACAAGTGCAGATTTTTGGACTGCCACCTAGTGCTTTACTTGTTGACTTAGCAAAACTCTCTCATGTGCTCATGACACTCCCTTTCCACACCTCTTTGTGCGCAAACCATGGCTGTTGGGCAGAGAAAAATTCTGATTTTGGACAGCCCTTAAATCTGAACAAATCCCCTCACCCTTTTGCATGTAAGTAGAGTAATTTAGAAGCCAAAACCTTGCTTGTTTCAGCCTTTTATGCAGCCCCATCATCTCACAAAAATCTGAATATTTCATGATAGTTAATCATAGCATTTTTCCCTCACTTTCTCTATATATATGCGCATGGAGAGGGGGCTGCCTTCATGTGCAAGTGCAGCCAAACTCCTCTCCAACTCCTCTTCTCCTCACTCCCTCACTCCCTCACTCCCTAAACCGAACCTCAAGCCTCCTTGGAGCTAGAAGACTTTGCTTAAGACAACTCCTTCCTTCCCTCACCTCAACCATACACCAAGCTAGTGCCAACCTAGTTCCTCACCTTGTTGCGCATAGGACCTCTTAGGAAGTGTGGACTTGTGTGTGTTGAAGCTAGAAGGTGGTGTGATCCTTGACTTGAAGGGTGTGCTACAAGAGGTAGGCTTTGAACTTTGAACTCTTTCTTTGTGTAGCCATGTTGGTATGCTTAAATGTCTCCTTGAGTATGTGTGGTTTTGGATTTAAGTATAAGCATGATAAAAGGAGAATGATAGAGCTATTTCATAATGATATGTATGCATAGAAACCTCTTGGTTATGTTCAAACTCATGCCACTGTTTTCTTGTATGATTATGCCACTGTTTTAAAGAGAAAGGTGCCACTGTTTCCTTTAGGTAAATGCCACTGTTTTGAAGATGTATGCCCACTGTTTTGGTTCATCAAAATCACCTAAAATGCCACTGTTCTATGTGCACAAATGCCACTGTTTTATGTGCACAAATGCCACTGTTTATGTGCACAAATGCCACTGTTTTATGTGCACAAATGCCACTGTTTTATGTACACAAAAGCCACTGTTTCTGCACATTTTAAGCCACTGTTTCTGCACATTTTAAGCCACTGTTTCTGCACATTTTAAGCCACTGTTTCTGCACATTTTAAGCCACTGTTTTAGTGCACATTAAGCCACTGTTTTGCACATTTTACATGTTTCTGCACATTTTAAGCCACTGTTTCTGCACATTTAAGCCACTGTTCCAGCCATGACATGCCACTGTTTCCATGCTTAAAACGCCACTGTTTCAGCCATGTAATGCCACTGTTTTATGCATAAAAATGCCACTGTTTAAGTCATTCCATGCCACTGTTTATATGCATAATATGCCACTGTTTATATGCATAAATGCCACTGTTTTTATGCATCAAATGCCACTGTTTTAGTCATCATATGCCACTGTTTTTATGCATACAAATGCCACTGTTTTAGCCCTTATATGCCACTGTTTGTATGCATAAAATG
>JAVKPL010001316.1:0-16467 GCA_032173675.1 Gastrolobium villosum | reverse complement strand
AAGACTCAAATGGATACATCCAGGAGCTCATACATTAAATCACACCCCAACCAATAATTAGGGAAAAACAATAACATAATATATCAACAATAATGTCATCTATGAGTGTGTAAATTGCTTTGCTATCTTGTGTTGTGTTATTGGAGAGAGCCAAGACTCGTTGATTTATAGGCTCCACTTCATATTATTGTGAGGGTAATAATTCTTATAAAATGAATTAATATTTTAAGTTAATCATGTTAATTTGAGTTTAATATGCGTTTAGACGGCAACGTCTCTCTGCTTTAAATACTTTGACGGTTGGTGTAGGACCCGCGCACGCACCAGACAGGTCATCTCATCCTCCTTTTGTTTCCTGTAGTGGTCCCTTCGTGCAGGCTTCAAACGGCTATGTTTTTCTTTTCATTTTGAAACAGCTGTGCAGACAAGGGTCGGAAGATACTTTTTATGCTACCAGAATATATATTCCTTTATTAAAAAAAAAAAAAAGAGAGAGAGAGAGGAGGATATGATAGAAAATAATTATAAAGACAGAAGTAGTGTAAATATTATTTTTTTCATATTTGAAAAAGATACAGTGGTATGCACCTTCATAATTAATTTCCCAATTTCAAGCTATGGTGAAGGTTGGAAGGGTGGGAAATGGCCCATGTCCAGGGTGGCCAATGTTAGGTCCTAACAAGAAACGATGTGACAGATCTTAACACTGTTTGATTTTATATGAATATATATATATATATACAGATAAATTAACCTTGTTTTACATATAAGATGTAAAAATATATATTATGTACTTATAGTTAAAAGTTAAAGGACTCTATAAATTTTTTTTTTTTATTGTTTTAATTTGACTTTTGAATGCAAATTTACAAAAATATAATAAAAAATAATTTAAAAATATATAAAATAATTAATATCATATAAATCTAAATTGCAAAAAGTATCCAATAAGCAAAATATATAAGTAATTAAAGTACAAACTAATTATTCTCCTACTCATCAATCGTTAAAACTATTATTATCACTACTCTCACTATTAGCATTTATCAATGATATAATTAATCCATTATCCTTTCATTAAGGTACACATCTCTCATATTTTATTCAACAATCTGAGATCCTTTTTTCTTATCATTCTTGTTGGCAATATTTTTTCTTGTTAATACATATTTTTCAGATTTAAATTTGAGTTTAAATCACAAGTTAAACCTGTATTTTCTTTTCCTTATTAATAATAATTTTTTAGATTACTCTTAATTTAAATCACAAATCAAATCTTTATTTTTTTATGTTAAAAATAATAAATTTTGATTTATTTTTTGTATCGCGTGATACACGATAGAGTATGATATAGTATCGTATTGTATGATACAATATCATATTGTCCAATACAACCCCTTCTGATACACCGTTCAATACATATTGTTGTGCTTGTAAATCATATTAAATCGTACAATACGTATAATCAAAGGCGAATCAAGGGGGCTAGGATGGGCCGTCTACCGCCTATTTCGCACCGACACTGACACAGGATACGAGATACGATATGACACTCCGACACGTTAATTCTAAAAAAGGTTAAATTTCGACACGTTAAGACACATTGTGATATTATATGATATTTTAGTTTATATAGTATATATTATATTTAATATTCAATAAGTTAACAAAAAAAATAAAGATAAACTTATAATATCCATCAATTTTGCAAAGAAATATAAGATATCTCAAATGTTTATATTAAACTCAATAAAATAGTAATTGTAATCCAACGGATCTAATAGTTGGAACTCAAGATGCAACGCAACGTCACCTTTGAACCTTTTTTGAGTTTTTGCAACGAATATTGAAGTGTCGGGAAGTGTTGGAGTGTTGGACACGATACGTCAAGGATTTTGAAGTGTCGGTGCTTCATAGTCTGCCGCTGCTTACCAATTTCGACGTCGCAAATAGCTCCAACACATTTTTTGGTAAGACTCATATTTTGCATTCAGATGGCTCATTGCTGACTCGTATTTTCCTTTTCTTAGTAGTTTGAGCTTAGGTCCACGAATAACTTTTTTTTTAAGGGTTTTCTAAAACCTATTTATATTCCTTTGTAAACTGAGTGACTTGTAATGAGTGTTAGTGAGGTGAATATAGTACAAACAAGGTAGGCATGGCTTACATTGGATGAATCAGGATAAATCGTTGTGTCGATTTTTTCTTCTCTCTTTTATTTTTTCAATTTTTGTGATTGTGTGTGTCAATTTCCAACAACTTTCAATTAAGGCTTGATGTCAATGTTAATTTCTTCTTCTTCTTCTTTTTATATCTTTGATGATGCATCATTACATTTTGTGAAAGGAGCATATATAATTCAAAAGCATAAATTTTGTTTTGGTTCTTATTTTGACAGTAATTTGCTTTTATAGTCCCATCAAACTATTTTAATTATAAACTTATACTAGCAAATCAAAACGTTATAAAAATTATATGAGGACCAATCTTATAATAGTAGTTCTTCTTCGTAAAAGCACTAGAGTGTATCGCAAATGCACGGGGACATTTGGGGTTATGGTAAATATATTAGAATTTATTTTCTCTTAAAATTAGAGAAGAAAAAAGAGTAAATATATTTTTTGGTCCTCAGCAAATTTTACGATGATCGCTTTAATCCCCAGCAAATAAAAAAGGCTATTCGTAGTATCTAAGAAATCCAGAGTAAATCCATTTTAGGAACTAATGTGGGTCTTTATTGAATTTGTGAGGACCACACGATTTCATTTTAGGAACTAATGTGGGTCTTTTATTGAATTTGTGAGGGACCTCACAAATTCAATAAAAGACCCACATTAGTTTCTAAAATGGATTTACTCTGGATTTCATAGAGACTACAAATAGCCTTTTTTATTTGTTGGGATTAAAGCGATCATCGTAAAATTTGCTGCGAAACCAAAAGGGTATTTACTCAAAAAAAAAAAAAAAAGTTTCATAACCTCATTCAGCAATTTGCTTATTCATTATTCAAGTTCTATTTCTCCCAATTGAAGACATGCGCTACATGTTTCATACAAGCAGCTTGGCGTAGATACTGGGAAAAGAAGATTGGGACGTCATTACTTAAAGCAAAAGACAAGATATGTAGCTTGCGCCAGAATGACTACTGTTCGACAGAATGCGCAGCAGAGTGCGCAAGATAATTTGCACCATGAAACATGAGCCTTGAAATACCTAGCTTAGAAGCAGTATTGATTTACTCTTCCTACCTTTTTTAAGTTTAAGTTATTTTAATTATGATGTACAACTCAAACTGTGGTTGGAGAGTGGAACAAAATTTGATTATTCCCCCACGGAAAAAAAATCTGGAGTCTGCCACTGCGTATCGTGTATCGGGCATTTTTGACTTTGCAAACAAAAGAGAAAGACAAATCATCGGGCATTTTTGCAAATTCTGATATGTTAGGTGACAATTTAAGTGAAGTTTCGATATAATATTTATGGAAATTGTGTGCCAACTGTAATAAAAATACGCAATGATTATTGGTAGAACCATGTGAATATATTCTTTTTGCCTAATTTCCTACACTTCCAATCAATTAAATATTTAGGTTTTTTAAATATACGGTATCAACATAATCAAAATAATTTATTTCTGTTTTCCTGTGTTAAAAGTTTTTTATGTTCTTTCTTAAAATTAATGTATTTTTAATTTAACTGATAATATAATGGTGTCAATTTTTTTTTGATAAATTAATGGTGTTAATTTTTATTATTATTTTATTTAGAACAATAATTTTGATACAAATCCTAAATTTTATATGATTCTGAGAGAAACAGTAGTTTAATGACAACTGTATTTAATCATTGGTCCATTCAATATACTAAACAGCTTCAAAAATGCTGGAAATGAATGTACACTTCTCAATCACAAGCTATACAAGTAAAATATGTCTTATATACAAATTGTCCAACACTTAATCATCTATGCTCTTTCTTTATATATTAGCCTCCACAGAACATCATCTTCATTGCAGAGACATATGGAAATGAAGAAAATCTCTTGTGTTTTCCTCGTTGTTGTCACCTACATGTCCATGGCTTTGGCCGCAGCCCATGAGGCCCCAGCAGCAGCTCCTGGACCATCCAGTGGGTCAAGCCCAACGATACCCATTGTTGGTTACCTGCTTGGAACTTCATTCTTGTCATTCTTCGTCTAACTTGCAGTAAATTTCTATATCAACGATGATAAAGGTTAGAGGAGGTGGAGATCCGAATTAATATGATGCTAATGGTTTTCTTGTTCCTTTCATTACGGTTCCCAGCTACTTATGCAAACATTTAAGCAAAATGTTATTCTTCTCTAATCTTATGTTATGTTAATTACTGGATTTTATGAGTATTGTAAAGGTTCAGTATGTGTCCTCCTCTTAGAGGACGTATGTTGTGTCCTTTTAGTGACTTACACAAAGTCTAATCGGCCATATTTTATGTAAATCTAAAAAGTTATTTTTTTGTTTTACTTTATACATCAATTGGGGAGAAAAAAAAACTTTTTAGATTTACACAAAATATGACCTATCAAACTTTGTGTAAATCACCTAAAATGACACAAACTTGTGTCCTTTTAAAGGATACTTCATTTTCCGGTATTGCAATTATACATTGCAATTTTACACCTATTCTTCTTCTTTGAATTCTCTTCCATTTTCGTAAATAACAATATATGCACTTGAATTTGTAAGCCAATAGTATATATCATTAATGATCTAATGTTTGATATGTTATAATATATAAAATTATCTCTTATACACATATAAAAGTGTGGGGGGCCTATGTGAGATCATGTAAAAAAAAGAGAAAAAAAAAATAAATCTCACAGACTCTTAACGTGAAAATCATTAATCGGTAGAGTGAAAGTTTAAAACATAATCCGCAGCGTCTTGGATACTGATCTAGACAATTCTTAAGAGTTCTAATTAGGAAGGGCCCAATCCTCTAAGGCTATATTCACCATTCTTTATCCTCCTCCAAAGTAAACTTAGCATACCATTTGGAGAACAAGTTCAACACGTAATTTATGTCGCACTGGCATAGGAATGGTTAGCATCACAAAAGACTGATTCAAGCACATTAATTCATGGGAAAATATTTTTTCCTTTTAAAGGAAAAAAATCTTTCACATATTAGTGACTCATAATATAAGTGGGGCTCACAAAATAGTGGAGCGAGAAAAAGTTTCAAGGTGGGACCCACTTGTATTATGAGTCATGAGAAAAATTTTCTCAATGAGCAAATGTTTTCCCTTTTTTTTGGTAAAAGCAAATGTTTTCCCTTAATTAATTGACAAGGTTGACATAGTCTCCACGTACCACAGCAGGACAAGAACACTAGCATAAATAGCATCATGCATGAGAACCTCTCATAAAGCCAATCAGACGGATAACAGCAAAGGAACTAATACCTTGTGGTCACTCAAACCCCAAAGCAAGTCTCTTTATCACTATAAATACAGCAACTTTATAGTATATACATATGTTATCCATATACCAATTTACTAATTCAAATACTGATCTTAGTATTGAGATTGCCTTGCGCAGGAATTCCCCTCCTATTTTCAAAGAACTTGAAAAAACTTTCAAATGTGGTCCAAAAAAAACCACAACTCCAGTTGCGAGCCACCAACTCAAATAACATTAACAATAATTGATCAAGCCTGACCCAATACGGTTTTCAAGTTATAGAATGCTCCTGTTACTAGCAAATTTAATATTAAATAGGAATCTACTGTTTACCGAAAGAATTATTGCGTTATTCCCGTGTCCTGCTCCCTCACAAATCATATTCCACTGCTGTATTTGTATGTGCCATAATATTTTTACTCTTGAGATCCATACAGTAATTTTAAAGCATACAAATATTAAATGGGAGATAGATGTATCATGTTGTAGGAAATTGGTAGTGTCATGTTATAAACACAACCAATGTGGACACCACCACTTTTTATTTTATTTTAAAAGTAGTGGGGTCCACATTGGTTGTGTCTATAACATGACACAACCAATTTCCTACAAAATAATATATGTATTTCCCATAATTAATTTACAATAGAAAAGAATTTTAAAATAATAAGAAAGTGATTTTCCTTCTGTATTTAAACTTATTTGTCATTTTCCACTCAAAAAACTTATTTATCAATTTTAATTTCATAAATACTTCACCTTAGAACGATACTTTAGGGGCTTTTGGACCCTTTTACCCTTCATTAAATAAATAATAATTATTTTATCCCTTACCCAAAGTTATTCACCAATCTGTCATTTTTTAATCGATTAACTTCGAAATTTAATCAATTAAACAATAAAAAACGTACAAAACATTTACCCATGCTTTAATCGATTAAATCATGCCAAAAATTCTATATTTACACTTCTTGGTCTCATTTCAACTATATCTATTTTTTACACTAAAATCTCTCTTGTTTCTCATTCCATCAAGAGGTTATTTCATCCCACAATCTCTAAAGTCTTACTCTTGTGAAATCAGTGTCATTGCACTTATATATTTCTTTGTTGTTTAGAAAATCTGAACCCAAACCCCAAAAATCCGAACCCTAGTCCCCAATTCGTGTGAAAGATGAGTTCAAGTCCAAACACGTATGTTACAGTAATCTACCACGATGGAAGACATTTTGAAGGGAAAATGAAAAAGATGAAAATCAAACGGGACACTATATATGTAAGAACCCGCACCGTTAAAGTATGAATTTAAATAATTAATTATGAGTTTAGGAAAAACTTTCATAATTGACCTTGAATAATTATTAGAAGACTTAAATAATTATAGTGAGTGCTTAATAATATTGAAAGTCGCTTTTCCGATGAAAAGTGCAGATACTGATTCTGCTACACGGCATAAGTGCGTACCGGTGAAGTACCCCTGAAAATTATAATAAGTATATGAATATTCCTAGAATAATATTTAGGATTGGAATATCAAGTTTGAAGTCAAAATAACGAGAACTGATGTCAGAACTAATACCGACTGCGTGAAAACGCGTACCGAAAAAGTGTTTTGGAAAATTAAAATAAAAAAATGAAAAATCATAGAAAAATGGCTAGGTTCAGAATATGAAGTTTGAGATTAAAATGATAAGCGTAGATATTAGCGCTAATACTAACGGATTAAACTTAAGGGCTCGTTTGGTGGACAGGATGAGATAAGGGTAGGATATGATATGGGGCTGATAAGGGTAGGATATGATCTGATGCTGATAAGCCCATATCATGTCCTGTGTTTGATGAGTATCTGATTAGCAATATGATAAGATTATGTAGAAAGAGAAAAGAAAAATAAAAAAATAAAATATAATGCAATAAATACAAATATATTGGGTTGTGTGAAAATATATTGGGTAGCGTGAGGATATATTGGATATCCAATATTGATATCCTATCCTGTTGAACCCTAACCCAACCCAGCTTCTCCTATAGAATAAGAAATCATGTATTGGATAGGATAAAATGAAAAAATAGGAGAAGCTAATCATATACTATTAACCCACCAAACAAGAGATAAAAGTAGAATATGATGAGTTATCCTATCCTATCTTCCTTATCAGGTGCTCCAAATAGGCCATAAGCGTACTATAAATACCTAGGCACAGAACCATAGGTCAATTTTCTTCATCCTCTACGTTGGTTTTCTGATTTCTTGGAGGCAGCCACCTTCTTCCACCTTCTTCCCTCCATTGAAGCTCCAAGAGACCACATTTTCTCTTGCCTTCTTCACAAAAGTTCCTTGTAACAGTGTGCTCTAGCCTTGGGAGGGTGAAAGTCTTGGCATTTCTGAGTTGGTAGCCTCTTTTTTTAGTGTGTGAGGGTTGTGTTCTGAGTTCTTGGGGAGGAGGCCATTTACTTGGCATTTGAAACTTCAAGGTGCCATTTTAGTAGAAAAAGGACCAAGCTTTGGTCACCATTTCGTGGCTTGTGTAATCTGACTTCTTGGGACAAATTTGAGAGCTCCAAGAGCATCTTGTTCTGCTGTATTTGAGCCCCCATAGGTATACCATGATCCTTCCTATTGAAAATCCATGATTTTAGCTTAATTAAGCCACTAAAAGAGGGAACTTTAATGATTCAAGTTAAAAGTGGTTAATCCATGTATAATAAGTAGTGTTGAACATTTGTTTTGATGAAAAACCGGACTTGGGAGCTTGGGGAAGCTTTGGGGTCTAGAATTATGCAGAAAAATCTGCATTTTAGCGTTTATGCACAGGTGGTAATCGATTACCTTTTAGTGGTAATCGATTGTCATTCAAAGGTGACAGCAAATGTGACTGCAACGACCTAGTTTAGTAAAATTGCGATATCTCGAGCTACAGGAGCTCCAAATTTAGTGAGGTTTGGACCTATGTAAAGCTAACACATAGGAATACAATCCTGTAAAATTTCATAGTCATTGCCAGTGTTTTAAAACTCGGACCGGTCATCGAACCGGTCGAGGTAGTGGGCCACTAGGTCACTGGTTCAACCGCATTTACTGTTTAGATATTAAAAATATAAAAATATTACTTATATTAATAACAATTCACATAAGAAAACTATCAATGAGCTTCAAAAAATAAATTGATTTTCTATGATAGCAAATATTATATACTTCTAAGCTTCTAGCTTTAGACCATATCCTAATATTGGATTAAAATTGCAATATAAGTTAAATGCGCCTTTTGTGCTTGAAATGATACGGATAAATTAAATCATGATAAGAAATAGTATGCATGAAATATACACTAAAAAAAAGATGTCACTGTTATCATGATAACAAATAGTATGCATGAAATATACACTAAGAAAAAAGTGTTCACCGTTGATATGAGATCATGATACCATCAGTGTGTATCACCACTTAACTTCATGAGATTATTATAAAATGCAACTAAATTACATAAATGAACTGCACTAATATAAAATGCCTTATTATCTTCACCTTACTTTTAATCATATTCATCATAAAATATGAATATGATTTAATTCAAGAGTTCTTATCAACAAAAAAAATTTACCAAAAAAAAGGAATAACTGGTCTAACCCGGGTCAACCGGGTCGCCGGGTTTCGGCCGGGTCAACCGGTCCAATACAAGTTGACTGCAGAAGCGGTCAAACTACCCGCTCGGACCGGGGAACCCACCGGGTCACCAAGTCCCGGGTCGACCCGGCCGGGTTTTAAAACACTGGTCATTGCATAAGTGGATTGATCGCAGTGTTAATTTGAAGTCGCGACTTAGTTGCTGAAAATTCAGTTTGCAGCAGTCACTTTGCAAAAAATATAACCGGAGTTATACAACTCCGATTGAGACATAAAGACAAAGTATCTCGTTGGAAACCTTAAAATGTCTAGTTTAACATAGTAAAATCTTAGAGTATTTCATAAAGAGATGAAGTTGAATTCTTGAAAATGGTAAAGATAGTTTAGTGCTTGTGGCTTCGTAAAGAGTCCACAGTAAGCGTAATGAAAAAGAAATAATGTTCGTTTTAAATCTGAAAAGCATGATATGTTTATTGATAGTATGAATGTTATGAAAAAAGATTTGTGACCTTGCTGAACACTGTTATTACTTGTGACCCTTTGGACACGGAGTCATGAGGGAGGGTTTAGCTTGCGAGGTAAGCTTCTGGTCCTCGGATTGATCTATTACTTATTCCACCGACCTCCATGGGAGGGTGGTTTATATGCATGTATGTTTTTATGAAAGATGAATTATGTATTGATATTTTCCTGAAATATGTTAACTTTAACTGTTGATGTAATGTATGAATGTGATGATGATTACTCACACGATCAGGCTACGACCCTGGTGTGTAAGGCATAAGGCTGCGTCCCTTATGTCTAGATAAGTCGCAGACGTGCATAAACCCTGTCATGTTCTTTGGCCAGTTGATCCTCATTTGCATACATCACATGATTAATGAGTTATAGTATCTGGCTCGTTGAGCAAGAGATTATGCTGTCATGATTTAAATGCCTTAACATGATCATGCATTGAAATTACTGTTTTTGAACTTATATTATATTTGTAAGTGAGCTTGGGGCGGAAGAGTCCTGGAGGACCCCTTGTCTTACTGAGATTTCTTTTTAGAGATCTCACCACACGTTTGGGGCACATTTTCAGGTACAAGTACCTTTGAGGTTGAGACCACAGGTGGCAGGAGGCTAGAGTTGAGTTGATTGATGCATGCTTGTTGTTTCTAGTTATATCACGTGATTATGCCTGCTTTACATTTTATGGCGATTGTAGTTGAGACTTGATTGTTATGTAGTTGATTTGGTGAGCATGGGGGTTGTCCATGCCACCTTGATTTCAGACTTGTTGGTTTATTTCAGAGTTGTATAATGTATCGGGAGATTGTCCGGTCTACGTGTTGTAGCTTCGTGATTTGATACATGTAAGAACCCGCACCGCTAATTAAGGTAATTAGCGAATTAATTATGATAATTAGGAAATAATTCCATAATTGACCCTAATAATTATTAATGGGCTTAGATAATTATATTGAGTGAGTAAAAATGCTGAAAGTCGCTTTTCGGAAGAAAAGCGCAGATACCGGTTCTGCTACTCGGTATAAATGCGTACCGGAAAAGTATCCCGGAAAATTATAACGAATGCATGATAATTACTAGAATATTATGTAGGACTTGTAAAACAAGTTTCAAGTCAAAATGACGTAATCTGATGCCAGAACTGATACTGGCTATGGAAAAGCGCGTACCGGAAAGGTGCTCCGAAAAATAAAATAAAAATATGAAAAATCTTAGAAAAATGCGTAGGTCTAGAATCCGAAGTTTGAGATCAAGATCTTTTACCTTGCTATTAAGGCTAATACTGCGCGTGTGTGGCTTGTGCCTATAAATAGACATTTTTGGCACACAACCCTAGACATTCTTTTATTCCTACGTGACTTGGGTGGCTGCTGCTGCCTTCCCTTCTTCCTCCCTTCATCCTTGGCCATTTGGCTTGAAAGTTGCCACCTTTAGCTTAAATCCTCCCTCTTTCACCATGGAAACACTTGAGTGAGTGCATTGTAAGGAAGTTGTGGTCTTGTTTCTGAGGGTGTTGTTGTTTGAGGGAGAGTGTGAGGCTGAGTTCCTTCCTTGGCTTGGTTGGGAGTCTTGTTCTTGAGTGGTGAAGCCTCAAGAAGCTTTCCTTGTGAGGAAAGGTCCTTGCTTGGGTGACATTTTCGTGCACCTTGAGGTCTGTACATTGGAGCTGACTTGTGAGCTCCAAGAGCACCATTGTTGGCTGCTCAAAGCTTGGGATTGTGATACTGCTGTTTGTGGACTAGTGAGTGGTTGGACTCTTGGCTTGGATAGCTAGCTTGCAAGGTAAGCTTTCGTGTCCTCGGTTTAGCCATTTTGATGTTCCACCATGTCCCATGGGGATGGGTTTATGCATGCTGTGTTACATGCTTTGATTATTTTGGAAATGCTGTTGAGCTGTTTATATGTAATGAGCATTATGATATGCATGTGGTGTCCACCTAGACGGCAATCCTGAGTATGTAGTACATACAAGATGGAGAAGCATGTGGGTGAGGTGCAGGTAGTATCCATGTACTCATGTAGGCATAGACGTATTCCTACATTTCTCTGGCCAGTAGATTTGAAAGCACACATGACATGATTAATTGCTGCATCGCATGATTTTAGAACTTATACTGTAATACTGTTTTTAGAACTTATATTACACATGTAAGTGAGCTGGGGGTGGAGACTCCTTGAGGACCCCTTGTCTTAATGAGATTTCTTGTTAGAGATCTCACCCCACGTTTGGGGACGCTTATTTCAGGATCAGGTAATGTTGAGGGCTCAGGTGGCAGGAGGCCAGAGTTGAGCTGATATTCTGATATGCTGTCTTGCTGGATTTGCTGTTATGTTTTCCGCTTTATTTATGTTAAGTTTATGTTGAGACTATTTGTGGGCATTGTTGCCTTATTTGGTGAGCACGGGGTTTGTCCATGCCACATGATTGTTATCGTCTTTTTATGTTAATGTTGTAATTAAATTATCAGAATTTTGACCCAGGCTACTTGTGTAGACCTGTGGCTTTAGATACTCACATTATATTTATGTACGAGGTATTCAGTTAGTTGTCTTGCAATTTACATACAGGCAGTATTTTTATGAAAATGACTAAGTAATCAAGTTGGTTAAGTTAATGACGTCATAATTGAATCAAAGAAAAAGTTATTCCGCATTTTAATTAAGCGTGGCTTAATACGATAGTGTGTTAACAATCCGGGTTAACACGGGCTGTTACAATACACAGTTATTTATGATATGAGTATATTTAGTGTAGTTATTTATTGCAATTTACATACAGGTAATATTTTAAAAATGATTAATAATCAACTTGGTTAATAATGACATCGTAATTGAAAAGAAAAAGTTAGTTTCCACATTTATTTTGAGTTGCGCTTAATATCGTAATATCATAACAATCCGGGTATACACGGGGTGTTACAATGTACAACGAGCTCAAGGGGAGAATTCATCTAAAATTGAGGCTACAAGACAGAATGGATGATAGCCAGGGTAGAGTCTACAGTTGGTAAGGATGCTATATACTACGTTAGTAATGATATATGTGATGATAAGGATGTGGAATGTGTCATAGATGCAATTGTTGACCGAAGATTTCAAATTTCGATTGAGATATATGTTGAAATTGATTGTAGTCAATCTTCATCTGCACCTATGCATACAAGAAGTCCACAATATTTTGGTCAAGAAGACAGAGTTGTCAATTTATCTGCACATGTACCTGTCATAAGTCAGATAACATTGAGGGATATAGATGAGGATAAGCATGATGAGGATATGGAGAGTGATGAGGATAGGTGAATCTGGGAGTGTTATTCCTCTAGGTGACACCTCGGATACTGACATGGAGGATGATTCTGACGCTGACGCGAACCCAGTGAACCTGAGTTCCCCGGTTATACCACCACTTCATGTTGACCCTGATAGTAGTGGTAAGTTAGTAAATTAAAACTTTAATTTACCAATTCGTCTTTGTGTTATTATTGGTTCTGACGAAAATATAATGATTTAGACATGGGGCCTGAGATTGAGCCATTTTAGAACGAAAGCCCGCATTATTCTTTTCCTAATTGGGCGCACCCTAATTATGAGATGGAAATATTGTATGGTGACGATGACTTGCATGGTGGTTGGCAATTAGGGGATCCGTTATATTTGTATCAGGCTCAACTATCTCTTCCAGGTGAACCTGATCATCCTCCTCATCATCATCCGCCTCAGGCTCAACCATTTGTGCATTTGGGGCAACATTAGGCACCTCAACCTCATACGTACTTCAGAACTACCACAAAGTTGCCCTATTCTTAGAGATCATGCACTGCTCCAATAGACGCTTTCCAAACTTGGCAGTATAGCCTGTGGACCTCTTCAGTTGCTCAGTGTCCATGGCAACACCAAAGTGAACCAATATCCTCTGAACCAGAAAGGCGAAAGGAAGTACACATTTATGCTTAGCCTTATGCATCATCCAGCAAATAGAGTGCCTCTAATTCACCTATACGACATGACAGATAGCCCATATGATAGGAATGTCATGTTCCAGCACCCTGGAATGATTGAAAGCTCGGGGGAACAGTATGTGGGTGGTGACGTAGTGTAATATACGAGCATCTAGGGGTGTTTGCCATATATTCCCCAACATTCATATTTTCTTGTTTAAGTTCAAGTAATTTTATCTCTTTTCTATTTCTTACACTTTGAGGAAAATATTTTTCCAAAAAGGCATCTTTAAAGATTGTCCAAGTAATCTCTGTTCCTTGGCTTTAGAAATATCTTTTGGTATGTGTCCACCAATGCTCTGCTTCTCCAATCAACAAGTATGTGGCAAAGTTTACACAATGAGTATTAGGACAATCCATTACCAGGAATATTTTCTCAAGTTCTTTCACTAATTCCATGGCTGCCTCGGGGTTATAATCTCCACGAAAAGTGGAAGGTTTATGCTTACGAAATTCAGCTAGTCCTTTAAAATCAGCGTTAGATCCTCCCTGAGTATTTGCAGTTCTAGGTCAACTTTCACTTTCAGAATTATGGGTGTGAATTTTGGTTGAACGATCCTCCCTCAGCTCTTTAATAATTTGTTGATTAGTTACAGTCTGTTCTCTAAGAGCTTCTGCCACTCGGATAAATGTATCAGTTACTGGGTTAACTTCTGGTTTAGAAGTTGAAGATGTCTGCCTTATATTTGTCATAGATCTACATATATTGTTTTATGATAGTGAGTTGATCAGGCTCATTAAAATAACTCAAAATATGTATTATCTATAATAAAATACCAAGCAACTATAATAATTTAAGAGTTTTATTTACTTGAACCGCTGCCCTGATACCATAAAATGTAACATCATCTATAATTTAACTATTATAAAGAATCTTACATGACTTATTTAAACTATATTTTCTTTTTATGTATAAATAGTAAGAAATAAAATGGAAAGGTGTTAACATAATTAATAGGAAAATCTATTGACTTTCTTTTTGACTGTTTTAATCATTGCATTTAGTTAAGTTTTAATAATATAAACTAAATCAATTAGTATCAAACAGAGTTGTAATGATATAATCTGTACTGCAGGCGTACATAAATGTGTCCCATGGAAGGTGAAGTATATTAATATAGGGGGTGCTCATAGTCGCAATGGTAGAGATCAAAGCACTAGTGAAGCTTCTCATGTATGTGCATCAAGGGAGAGTGAGTGTGTATGGCCAAGATAGCTCTACCAATGGGCAGAGTAACAGCAAATGTAGAAGGTGGAGAAGAAGATCCCCCTCCAGTGGCGGACCCAGAAAATCATATGAAGGGGGACGAAGATTTTAATAAATCCAACTTATAGAATTTTAAATAAAATATAATTTAACAAGTATATTAAATTGACGAATTTAACATAGATTATTTCATTGCCATATGCCATGTCAACTATGAAAAGTAGAAGAATCACAATCTTAGACCAAAAAAAATGTATAAGGATCTCAAGAGATGCATCCATTAAATAATTTTAATAACAAATATAATCACATAACTAAAATAAATCCAAAAAGATGGGGAAGCTCGTAGAACCCAAATTGGGCAAGCACCTAAAACTAACATCATAAAGTTCCAAAATGCCCACATCACTACAGACCCATCTACTTTAATTATCAAGCACCATAAAGCTAAACAAATAAATTTCAATTTTTTTTTTGCAAACTACAAGTATTTTATACCCATTTTTTTTCACTTTCTTCTGGTTTTTGAGCATTCGAACAACATGAAACTACAAAAAGATCAAAACTTTACAAAGAGAAAGTGAAAATACTCACAACAGGAAAATGGGTATCAAGCTTCTTTTTCATGCTAACAGATTTTGGGTATCAAATGAAGCAAAAGAAGGAGACTCAGAAAGTGAAATTGAAAGCTTTGAACAAAAACACTGTACCGATCATCAACAAGATGAAATCAATGCAACTCATTTCAGATCCAAAGGGCACACACAATGCTAGTTTTGTTAAAGTAACCCACCAGTTATGAAAAATGAAACATACTATGTATTTTTTTTGGGATGTAAGCATTTTTTTTTCAGATTTTAGAGAGGGGGCGGCCGCCCATGCACGCCCCCATGTAGGTCCGCCCTTGTCCCCCTCCATGTGTGAGAGGGTATTTAGAGAGGAGAGCCCTCTCCAGCGTGGGGGAGACATTTGTTCAGCTCCATGAGCTATCTCATCAAGCCATGTCTTGTCCTGAGACAAGACATGCTGCCCACTGTCAGTGTACAGGGGCAGTGTAAGGATAAGGAGATGTCCCAATGGTGAACCTCTATGACTTGCCATGGGTGCCATCTAGAAGGTTCTAGAAGTGGACTTTAAGAGTTTAGGCCTAACTGGTGGGATAAAGTGAGTATCGAGAACATAATCATTACATTGAAAAAAATCTCAATGTCCTTATCATTTAGAATTCACACCACATTCATAGGTTATTTTTGATGTACTATATCAATATTTATTATTCTTTATAATATATTCACACACACATATTATTTATTATATTATGTAGCTGTTTTAAATAACACGTTAATTATATATATATATATATATATATATATATATATTTATCTATTATTTATTATTATTATTATTTTGTTCTACAATAGAAATAAATAAAAAAGATTACCAAAAAAGAAAAAGAAATAAATAAAACATATTATTTCGGCCATACTAATTATTATTATCACCCAAAATGAAACAACTACAAGTTGAGCACAAATTTATTTGTTAAAATTTAGGCCTTGTTTCACCAAAAAAAAAAAAAAATTGGGCCTGTTTCTAAATATAGTTTTTTTTGGTTTTCAGAATAAAAAAAAATAACTCCAGCAATTTTTGTTTATAAGGCTTATTTTGTAAAAAATAAAATTA
>JAVKPL010001315.1:0-16772 GCA_032173675.1 Gastrolobium villosum | reverse complement strand
ATAAATTAAAATTAACACGGCTCATTCTTTAAGAAAGAATATATTAAAAGATTTAATTATTCTAATTAAATAAAGCATATTTTAATAGATAAGAATGAATTTGTGTATGACAGTTTAATCATTTTACTTTTTTAAACAAAAATGTTATTTTATTTAAATTTTGGCATTTGTTTCATTGGATTATGTTATTTTATTGAAGTTTAAATAAAAAAATCTGTATTCAATTAACTTACTTTTTATTTTTATTTCAATTTTATAAAAATTTCATTTTGACTCCCTGGCTTATAAAAAGAATAGCAAAATTATTAGAATTTATGATTCTGTTAAAATAATTCACACATCTTTCTTAGGTGATTGAGGTTAAAATAGTATTGATATGAGGTTGCTGCGGTCATTAACAATGCTTTTTACAAAATAAATTAGTCAAATGGTGTTGATTGTCATTTGTTTTAAATTTATAAAATGAGAAGGAAATCTTATTTTCTTCTTGATGAATAGTTACATTTTAAATGAAGTTACATACATTGAGAAAGGGAACTGTGTATGACATGTCATGGGCATCCCACGCCTTTCGGAAAACACGAAAATAATATTGAGAACACAACAAGATAATTAATGTACTAATAAGCATGGGACATCATATAAACTTTTTTATATGAAGAGTCCATTCTTTGTAATTAAATTTTTTGAAATAACTCTTTTCATTGTAATGTTAAATATGAAATCTTTCATATTCATATATTTCTCTCCTAGGTATTTGATCGGACCAAATACGGTAAGGATAGCCCCAATACGTATTAAGCCCAAATCACACACGGTTGAGACTCCTGGATTACTTCTGTATTGGGCCTGATATCTACTGTTGGGGCGAGCTTTGTGCTCTTGATCCTTCGTCTTTCACGTTGTACCAGATGGGGTACCTGCGAAGACACTCCGATGCTTATGTCAGTATCAGAGACAGGTGTTTATGTTATGAAAGTAAAGGATAATCGTACCTTGGTGGTACATAATGTGTTTATATAGTAGCTGAGTCGTATGCTCTGGAGGATGCCTTGCTTCATGGTAAAGGCAATGGTTCCTTAGTGCCAACGGAGTGTAGCTGTCATGGTTTTAATGTTAAGGAGCTTGCCGCCATGGTGTCTAGTAGTAGAGTTACGGCGAGCAGGAGTTGTCCATTGTTTACTGGTACGAGGGCGCGGTGGTGTTGCCTTAACCCTTAAGTTTATTGTCTGTAGAAGGTATCCCGTTGCGTGGAGGATAAGTATGTCTTATGTGTCGTGATGACGTCATCGTGCCTTGTATGGCGCGATGGGTTCAATCCATGTAGAACTCCGCGATAGGGTCATCGTGTTGTTGGGCCGCGATGTGGTCATCGCGCTATTGGGTCACGATAGGGTCATCACGTCCGTACTTGTCCTTTGTACCTTGTTCGGGACCCTTTAATAGGTTCGGGCCTTCACAAGCTATTGGGCCCTGGTGTTGGCTTA
This sequence comes from Gastrolobium villosum, assembly GCA_032173675.1. Lineage (NCBI taxonomy): Eukaryota > Viridiplantae > Streptophyta > Magnoliopsida > Fabales > Fabaceae > Gastrolobium > Gastrolobium villosum. Next base: position 15,285 of record JAVKPL010001315.1, on the reverse strand, counting down.
TATTATATCCGGATCAGTATCATTATGAACTATTTTTTAACGTGCTATTTCTAGAATAAGTTATCTAATATGCATAATGTTCGATGCATAGTTTACCAAAAAAAAGTTTGATGCATATATTGGATAATAGTAATAAAAAAATATGTAAATGATATCAGATAACAATATTTTCCTAATAATATTTTCAATTATACACTTCATCCATAAATATACATGACTTGAAGGGAAAGGACGTCACAGGATTGGATAAATTAAATAAACAAATAGTAGACGTTCATTTTAACTATTAAATGTTGAGTTGACACTGCTTTCATTCTTGAAAGGCAAATAATATTAATTTAGTCTTTTATCATATAAAGTAACATCAAAATCTTTTTTTCGTAGGGAGATTAAGAGACTAAATTAATGTTATTTCCTATCACTAATAGACTGGATTAATGCCATCTTTCTATAATTAAAGGGGAGTTTGATATCACTTTTTTAATTAAGATTAAATTGAAGAATTTTTTAAAGATGAAATCAATGTCATGTTTCATAGCTCAGAGACAAATGAAAATGAAATAACAACAAAAACACTTGTTACAATATACTTGTCTTACAATTTCCTATGAATCAACATTCACATACAAAAATAAAACATCCGTAACATCCCGCATAATTAGTAGAATACATAAGTACTATATGTTATAGATGTATGTGTAGACTTCGGATTTATGGTTTGTTGTGAGATGGTTGAGAATTGGTTGACCTTTATCCTTGGATGAGACTAAGGTAATTAATTAAATTAAATCATAGGAGGATACATGTGTAGACATGTGAATTTAATCATATGAGTAATGTGAGTGTGTGTTATGGGACCTTAGTGTTCATTGGACTTTGGAAGTGGGCTAGTGTGTGTGGACTTGTCACTAATGGACTTGTGTGATTGGGTCCTTTGTGTGTGTGGCCAATGGCCCAAGGATGGCTCTTGGATCAACCTTGTTCAGCCCAAAGTTGTAACCACACTTATCTTCCCCTAAGCCTTGTCCAACAAGGATGTCTTGTGTACCAAGGAACCTTCACATGGCAACCTTTTGGCCACCCTTTCATGCGCATAAAAGCGAGTGATTAGGACTTAGAAATCTGCCATTTTCCCTTGCTAACCGCCACATCACTTAGCTTATGCATCACTTAATTTCAATTTCATTGCATGGAAGACACATGTACCATTTAGCATGATTTTAGGCTGCATTTTTCCTCATTTAGGCGCACATGGAGGGGTCTTGGTGCAGGTCACCAAACTGCTTAACTTGTTTATGACACAAATCTGACTTGAGTGTTGACCTAGAGAACCACCTCACACCTTCCATCATGAGGCTGAATTGTGCAGATTTTTGCATGCTTTAGGCAGTCCATCATGAGCCAAATCTCCCCCTTTCTTCCACATGCAACCAAAGGAGGATTTTGGCTGCACCTCCCTGATCATTGCGCACAAGGACTGCATCAATGCAGATTTTTGGGCTGCCACATTGTTGTCTTGCATGTTGGATAGCCTTAAAGTAAACCTCCTTGCATGTGCATAGAGTAACTTTAGAAGCAACCCTTGCTTGTTCAAGCCAAGAGTGCAGTCCCACCTTCACAAGAAATCAGAAATTTCATGATGTTAATCATTGCAACCTCCTCTCCTCTCCCTTTAATTGTGCGCATAAGAGGCTGGCCACCTTGCACAAGTGCAGCCAAGTTCATTCCTCATTCCTCCTCACTCTCTAGCCGAACCAACAATCACCATTGGAGAAAGAAAGACCAAGCCAACTCCTTCTTCACTCAATCACCTCAACCGTGACCTATACACCAAGCTAGTGCAAGTCTTCTTCTTCTTTTCCCCCTCACTGTCCAGTCTTGTTCCACAACCTTGAAGCTGTCCAAGATTGTTTCTCCTCACCATTGTGTGCGCATAGATCTTCTCCATAGGAAGTGTGGACTTGGTGTGTGATTCTTGACCTGTGGTGAAGTGTGTGCTACAAGAGGTAAGCCTTGAGCTTAGAACACTTTCATTGTGTAACCATGTGTGTGTGCTTGAATGTCTCCTTGTTTATGTGTGGTTTTGGATTCAAGAATGAGCATGGTAAAAGTAGAATGGTGGAGCTATTTCATGATGATTTGTATGCATAAAAGTCTCATGGTCATGCTTAAGAAATATGCCACTGTTTTTGTATGAATATGCCACTGTTTGGAGGGATAAATATGCCACTGTTCTGTATGCAAATGCCACTGTTTCCCTATGAACGTGCCACTGTTTTGATGATAAAATGTTCACTGTTTCGGTTCCCCAAAATCACCATTCAAATGCCACTGTTTCTGCACATATATGCCACTGTTTCTGCACATTATATGCCACTGTTTCTACACATTATATGCCACTGTTTCTGCACATATATGCCACTGTTTCTGCACATTATATGCCACTGTTTCTGCACATATATGCCACTGTTTCTGCACATTATATGCCACTGTTTCTGCACATATATGCCACTGTTTCTGCACATTATATGTCACTGTTTTGCATAAAAACACTCACTGTTTTAGTCCATTATGTGCCACTGTTTCTGCATAAAAACACTCACTGTTTTAGTCATCATATGCCACTGTTTTATGCATAAAATGCTCACTATTTGTCCATAATATGCCACTGTTTTATGCATAAAATGTCACTGTTTTAGTCCATAATATGCCACTGTTTTATGCATAAAATGTCACTGTTTTAGTCCATAATATGCCACTGTTTTATGCATAAAATGTCACTGTTTTAGTCCATAATATGCCACTGTTTTATGCATAAAATGCCACTGTTTTAGTCCATAATATGCCACTGTTTCAATGTCCAAAAACCATGATTTATGCTACTGTTTTAATGCTCAAAAATGTACCATTCATGCCACTGTTTCTGCCACTGTTAATACCACTGTTCTGCCACTGTTTTGAGGCCCAAAGTGCCACTGTTTCTGTTTTAAAACGTTCACTGTCTCTGCTGTAAGGTGCTACTGTTTTTTGCTGTAAAACGTCACTGTTTCTGTCCACTGTTTTTAAGGAAAATACCACTGTTTTCTGCTCACTGTTTTAAAGAATAACTCACTGTTTCTGCTCACTGTTTTAAGCACAAACGTCACTGTTTTCTGCTGTAAAAACACTGCTGTGTGCTCACTGTTTTCCACTGTAAGACACTGCTGTATGCTCACTGTTTCTGCTGTAATTAGCCACTGTAAGTGATTGGTTGTAATTGATTTAGGTGCGCTTAAGAAGTGAGATACTTCGCTGCTGTTTGGTATTAGTTAAGGCACGCAAAGGTAAGTGTCCGGCGATATTGCCTAATGTGACTATTGACTACTGGTATAAAATTGTGACATGATGCTCCATATGCCGTAAAAATATTATGTTCCATTATGATGAAAGGAAACTGCCAAAAATGTGCCGTGATGGCTATATGATTATGAGGTAAAGACGTTATGTGGCAGCATAACGCATATGAAAGGTATATAAGCATGCACCTTACATCATACCGCATTTTTGTACGTTTTGTGTGTGAAAGCATAGCATGGCATGCATGTACCAAGAGCATATAGGTCTTGCTTTTTAGAATAGTTATGTACAGGACCATGTGTTTTGAGCAAGCATCATATAGGCATCCCCAAGGTACCGGGGTATGGGACACTTGGCATCAGTCCGCATAGGCCCACAGTTGGAATCCACATGGAGCTCAGGTGCCAAGGGATATTTGATTCCACTGTGAAGTGCGCGCACGACAGTGCTAAAAGCGCAAAGGAAAGGCGTTATATACGCAATATATGAATATGATGAAAAGGAAAAGGAAAAAGGAACAAGGTTATGTTGAAGTGACTGTTTATGATTTTGTGCCTAGTTAATACTGTTATATTATTGGTTTTGTTGCCACACTACTGGGATTATTCTCACCCCCTTCGGGGCTGCTATTTTCCTAAATGGCAGGAGGACATAAAAGCACATGAAGACGTGATGTTTGCTGTTGCACTCTGATGAATGGACTTGTACTGTTGCTGTTTGTTTGATTGGATGACTGTAATGCTTAATATTTTGGTACTCTTGGATGACTGTAGACTTTATCATCTCTATTTTATCTTGAACTTTGATGAACAGCGGCTATTTTGGAAAACCTTGTGAAAAGAATTTAAGTGCTGAAATTTTTACAGTGCACCTTACGGGTGGTGTTTTTATGAGCAAACGAACTCGGATTTACTATTATTTTATATGCACGCGAAGCCCCAAACGTGCTCTTTCTAAATCACTTGAAATATTTTTTATCGTCCAAACAGAAGTTATAAGAACTATTGAAATGCCTTACGGATTTGTATACTGCTATGAGATTTTTTGTTAGCTCATGTGACGTTAACGACTCTAATTCCGCTTAGCAAACGACTCTCTTGGATGCATACAAGGGAGGGCGTTACACTAATTGGTATCAGAGCAGTTTGGTCCATGGATTTGCTTGTGTTTGATTGAATTGATTGTTGATTGTGTTTATCTGCTGATTGACTGTCTAAATGTGCTATAGTTTAAGTATGTATTAGCTAGTGTAGTAGATTGTTAGGACCGTTCTGTGATAAGACACGGATGCATAGTTAACTTGTCCGAATTGAACTCGAGTACCTACTTGAGACTGCTGCCATGAATAACTTGCGGTGAGCCTGATCAACTCATTTCCTGATATTGTGAGTGCAGAATCATGGCAGGTGGTCGCGGTTCAACTCGGGGAAGGTCTGGCGATGCGGAAGAGGATCTTATCACTACCATTGGGGGACTGGCAACGTTTATTCAGAATATGAGCCAAGAATGGCGCGACCATAGGCAACAGAATCAGAACCAACCCCCACTGCATGAAAATGCAGAAGAAATTGCCCGTCGGAGGTTGAAAGACTTCCGCAACTTCCAACCACCTACCTTTGAGGGTGAAGACAACCCCGAGGCTGCAGCGAAGTGGCTGCAGATGATTGAGCATATTTTCGAACGTATGGCATGCCCGGAAGCACAGAAGACTGATTACGCGTCATACCAGCTGATGGGAGAAGCTTTAACATGGTGGACTGGTGCGAGGGCTCTGCTGAGAGCTCAGGACGTTGAACTGACGTGGGCCGTGTTCAGACAAGTATTTTTGGATAAGTATTTTCCTAAGGCAATGAGAAGGATGAAGCACACTGAACTGCTGTCACTCAGGCAGGATAACATGACGGTTAATGAGTACATTGCAAAATTTGGGCAGCTGATCGAGTACGCCAACTTTGACCGGAACATTTACGATGAAGAATGGCAGGTGGAGAAGTTCGAAAGCGGATTACATCCGGAAATCCGCAAGCTCATTTTAACGACGGCTAATCGTACACTTCCGGAACTCATCAACCAGAGTCGTCAGGCAGAAGGAATCATTAATGAGGCCAAGAACTTGAACAAGCCACCAACACAATTCCACGGAGGAAACCGAGCAGGCAGATTCTTCAGGACGGCACCTGGTAGGGGTCGAGGCAGAGGTACGCAGTTGCAAGCACGGCCTGGAAATTTTAAGAGAAACTTTACGGTGGGTCAATCGTCGACTGGACGTCAGGGCGCGACTGTTTGTGCTACATGTGGAAAGAATCACTTTGGAGTCTGTCGCAAGAACAACAATGCATGTTTCAGATGTGGCCAGCAAGGACATTTTGCTTACAAATGCCCCCAGAACGCTGATCAACAGCCTACGCAAGCACGGGTGTTCACATTGGATGCAAATGAAGCACAGAAGTTTCCCAACCTGATCAAAGGTAATGTCACTTTAAATGGTCACCCAATTTCTGTTATCTTTGATTCTGGAGCGTCTGGCTCTTTTATGGCAAAGCATACTGCCTTGAGAATAGGCATCACCCCAACCCCGTTACCTTATGAGTTACACATCAGCACACCTACTGGAGGATCGTGCACAGCCTCAGAGATCTGCAGAGGTGTTACCTTGCAGTATGAAGGGAACACGTATACAGTTAACTTGGTGGTCCTGCCGGTATTCAACTTCGATGTGATTATCGGTATGGACTGGTTGACGGAAAACGGGATAACATTGGACTGTCGAGCGGGGAAAGTCGTTGTTCCTGCGAAAGATGGTAATTTTCAACCTTTCTCTCTCATTTCGTTATTGCAAGTTAGAAAAGAGCTCCGCAAGGGAGCAGCAGGGTATCTCTTGTCGATCGAGGCTGAGACCTCGGTTGACAATCAAATTCAGAATGTACCGGTAGTTAGAGAATTCGAGGAGGTATTCCCGGATGAAATACCTCGATTGCCTCCTCATAGGGAAATAGAATTTTCTATCGAACTTGTTCCTGGAGTTGGACCAATCTCCATTGCCCCGTATCGTATGGCGCCGTTGGAACTTCGCGAGTTGAAGAAGCAGATAGAAGAGCTTTTGGCCAAGGAATTCATCAGACCGAGTACTTCCCCATGGGGTGCTCCAGCCATCTTGATTAAGAAGAAGGATGGAAGTTTACGTCTGTGTGTAGATTACCGCCAGCTGAACAAAGTAACGGTGAAGAATAAGTATCCGCTACCGAGGATCGACGATTTGATGGACCAGCTGAGAGGAGCCAGAGTCTTTTCCAAGATAGATTTACGATCGGGATACCATCAGATCCGGGTCAAACCGGAGGATATTCCGAAAACCGCTTTTAGGACTCGTTATGGGCACTATGAGTATCAGGTGATCCCATTCGGACTTACGAATGCTCCAGCGGTATTCATGGACTACATGAACCACATCTTTCGCCCGTTTCTTGATCAGTTTGTTATTGTGTTTATCGACGACATCCTGATTTACTCAGCTAATGAAGAGCTGCATGCGGAACATCTGAGGATTGTCTTGCAAATCTTGAAGGAGAAGCAGTTGTACGCGAAATGGTCGAAGTGCGAGTTTTGGCTTAAAGAGGTCCAGTTTTTGGGCCATGTCATTTAATCAGAAGGTATCGCGGTGGACCCCAGCAAAGTTGAAGCTGTCATGAATTGGGAACGACCCAAGACTGTCACTGAAGTAAGAAGTTTCTTAGGTCTTGCTGGATACTATCGAAGGTTCATCCAGAATTTCTCTCAGATAGTGCAACCTCTTACTCGTCTCACTCGGAAGGATAAGCCTTTTGAGTGGACTGAAGCTTGTGAAGAATGTTTCTTGGAACTAAAGAGCAGATTGACGAGTGCTCCCGTACTCACGATTCCGGATCCTACTCGAAAGTTCGAAGTTTACTGCGATGCGTCGCTGAAAGGACTTGGATGCGTGTTGATGCAGGATCGTATGGCGGTAGCTTATGCATCTCGACAACTTAAGCCTCACGAAGAAAATTATCCTACGCACGATTTGGAGTTAGCAGCTATAGTGTTCGCACTTAAAATCTGGAGGCACCACTTGTATGGTTCGCAGTTTGACGTGTTCAGCGATCATAAGAGTTTGAAGTACTTGTTCGATCAGAAGGAGTTGAATATGCGGCAACGACGGTGGATGGAATTTCTGAAGGACTATGATTTTGAACTTAAATACCACCCAGGAAAGGCAAACGTGGTATATTAGTGTAACGCCCTCCCTTGTATGCATCCAAGAGAGTCGTTTGCTAAGCGGAATTAGAGTCGTTAACGTCACATGAGCTAACAAAAAATCTCATAGCAGTATACAAATCCGTAGGGCATTTCAATAGTTCTTATAACTTCTGTTTGGACGATTAAAAATATTTCAAGTGATTTAGAAAGAGCACGTTTGGGGCTTCGCGTGCATATAAAATAATAGTAAATCCGAGTTCGTTTGCTCATAAAAACACCACCCGTAAGGTGCACTGTAAAAATTTCAGCACTTAAATTCTTTTCACAAGGTTTTCCAAAATAGCCGCTGTTCATCAAAGTTCAAGATAAAATAGAGATGATAAAGTCTACAGTCATCCAAGAGTACCAAAATATTAAGCATTACAGTCATCCAATCAAACAAACAGCAACAGTACAAGTCCATTCATCAGAGTGCAACAGCAAACATCACGTCTTCATGTGCTTTTATGTCCTCCTGCCATTTAGGAAAATAGCAGCCCCGAAGGGGGTGAGAATAATCCCAGTAGTGTGGCAACAAAACCAATAATATAACAGTATTAACTAGGCACAAAATCATAAACAGTCACTTCAACATAACCTTGTTCCTTTTTCCTTTTCCTTTTCATCATATTCATATATTGCGTATATAACGCCTTTCCTTTGCGCTTTTAGCACCGTCGTGCGCGCACTTCACAGTGGAATCAAATATCCCTTGGCACCTGAGCTCCATGTGGATTCCAACTGTGGGCCTATGCGGACTGATGCCAAGTGTCCCATACCCCGGTACCTAGGGGATGCCTATATGATGCTTGCTCAAAACACATGGTCCTGTACATAACTATTCTAAAAAGCAAGACCTATATGCTCTTGGTACATGCATGCCATGCTATGCTTTCACACACAAAACGTACAAAAATGCGGTATGATGTAAGGTGCATGCTTATATACCTTTCATATGCGTTATGCTGCCACATAACGTCTTTACCTCATAATCATATAGCCATCACGGCACATTTTTGGCAGTTTCCTTTCATCATAATGGAACATAATATTTTTACGGCATATGGAGCATCATGTCACAATTTTATACCAGTAGTCAATAGTCACATTAGGCAATATCGCCGGACACTTACCTTTGCGTGCCTTAACTAATACCAAACAGCAGCGAAGTATCTCACTTCTTAAGCGCACCTAAATCAATTACAACCAATCACTTACAGTGGCTAATTACAGCAGAAACAGTGAGCATACAGCAGTGTCTTACAGTGGAAAACAGTGAGCACACAGCAGTGTTTTTACAGCAGAAAATAGTGACGTTTGTGCTTAAAACAGTGAGCAGAAACAGTGAGTTGTTCTTTAAAACAGTGAGCAGAAAACAGTGGTATTTTCCTTAAAAACAGTGGACAGAAACAGTGACGTTTTACAGCAGAAAACAGTAGCACCTTACAGCAGAGACAGTGAACGTTTTAAAACAGAAACAGTGGCACTTTGGGCCTCAAAACAGTGGCAGAACAGTGGTATTAACAGTGGCAGAAACAGTGGCATGAATGGTACATTTTTGAGCATTAAAACAGTAGCATAAATCATGGTTTTTGGACATTGAAACAGTGGCATATTATGGACTAAAACAGTGGCATTTTATGCATAAAACAGTGGCATATTATGGACTAAAACAGTGACATTTTATGCATAAAACAGTGGCATATTATGGACTAAAACAGTGGCATTTTATGCATAAAACAGTGGCATATTATGGACTAAAACAGTGACATTTTATGCATAAAACAGTGGCATATTATGGACTAAAATAGTGGCATTTTATGCATAAAACAGTGGCATATGGTGACTAAAACAGTGAGTGTTTTTATGCAGAAACAATGGCACATAATGGACTAAAACAGTGAGTGTTTTTATGCAAAACAGTGACATATAATGTGCAGAAACAGTGGCATATATGTGCAGAAACAGTGGCATATAATGTGCAGAAACAGTGGCATATATGTGCAGAAACAGTGGCATATAATGTGCAGAAACAGTGGCATATATGTGCAGAAACAGTGGCATATAATGTGCAGAAACAGTGGCATATAATGTGCAGAAACAGTGGCATATAATGTGCAGAAACAGTGGCATATATGTGCAGAAACAGTGGCATTTGAATGGTGATTTTGGGGAACCGAAACAGTGAACATTTTATCATCAAGACAGAGGCACATTCATAGGGAAACAGTGGCATTTGCATACAGAACAGTGGCATATTTATCCCTCCAAACAGTGGCATATTCATACAAAAACAGTGTCATATTTCTTAAGCATGACCATGAGACTTTTATGCATACAAATCATCATGAAATAGCTCCACCATTCTACTTTTACCATGCTCATTCTTGAATCTAAAACCACACATAAACAAGGAGACATTCAAGCACACACACATGGTTACACAATGAGAGTGTTCTAAGCTCAAGGCTTACCTCTTGTAGCACACCCTTCTAGGTCAAGAATCACACACCAAGTCCACACTTCCTAGGAGAAGATCTATGCGCACACAATGGTGAGGAGAAACACACTTGGACAGCTTCAAGGTTGAGGAACAAGACTGGACAGTGAGGGGAAAAGAAGAAGAAGACTTGCACTAGCTTGGTGTATAGGTCACGGTTGAGGTGAGTGAGTGAAGAGGGAGTTGGCTTGGTCTTTCTTTCTCCAATGGTGCTTGTTGGTTCGGCTAGAGAGTGAGGAGGAATGAGGAATGAACTTGGCTGCACTTGTGCAAGGTGAGGGAGGCCTCTTGTGCGCACAATTAAAGGGAGAGGAGAGGAGGTTGCAATGATGGACATCATGAAATTTCTGATTTCTTGTGAAGGTGGGACTGCACTCTTGGCTTGAACAAGCAAGGGTTGCTTCTTAGTTACTCTATGCACATGCAAGGAGGTTTACTAAGTCAACATGCAAGACAACAATGTGGCAGCCCAAAAATCTGCATTGATGCAGTCCTTGTGCGCAATGATGAGGGAGGTGCAGCCCAAAATCCTCCTTTGGTTGCATGTGGAAGAAAGGGGGAGATTTGGCTCATGATGGACTGCCTAAAGCATGCAAAAATCTGCACAATTCAGCCTCATGATGGAAGGTGTGAGGTGGTTCTCTAGGTCAACACTCAAGTCAGATTTGTGTCATAAAAAAATCTGCACCAAGACCCCTCCATGTGCGCCTAAATGAGGAAAAATGCAGCCTAAAATCATGCTAAATGGTACATGTGTCTTCCATGCAATGAAATTGAAATTAAGTGATGCACAAGCTAAGTGATGTGGCGGTTAGCAAGGGAAAATGGCAGATTTCTAAGTCCTAATCACTCTCTTTTGTGCGCATGAAAGGGTGGCCAAAAGGTTGCCATGTGAAGGTTCCTTGGTACACAAGACATCCTTGTTGGACAAGGCTTAGGGGAAGATAAGAATGGTTACAACTTTGGGCTGAATCAAGGTAGGTCCAAGAGCCATCCTTGGGCCATTGGCCCCACACACAAAGAACCCAATCACCCAAGTCCATTAGTGACAAGTCCACACACACTAGCCCACTTCCAAAGTCCAATGAACACTAAGGTCCTATAACACACACTCACATTACTCATATGATTAAATTCACATGTCTACATATGTATCCTCCTATGATTTAATTTAATTAATTACCTAAGTCTTATCCAAGGATAAAGGTCAACCAATTCGCAAACCATCACACATAAACCATAAATCCGAAGTCTACACATACATCTATAACATATAGTACTTATGTATTCTACTAATTATGCGGGATGTTACACTCTCCCCACCAAAAAGGAATTTTGTCCGCAAAATAAACTTACTTAAGAGCTAAACAGTTCTGGATAGCGTTTCTGAATGTCGTCCTCGCGTTCCCATGTGGCTTCAGTTGCTGATCTGTTGTTCCATAATACTTTCATCAACGGAATCTCCTTAGAACGGAGTCGCTTGACGGATCTTTCGAGGATTTGCAACGGTTGCACTTGATACGTCAGATTTTCCTTTAGTTCCACTTCTTCTGGCTGTAACACGTGGGATGGATCAGAGAGATACCTCCGTAGCTGCGATACATGAAATACATTGTGAATTCCTGACAGATTAGGTGGTAAAGCCAACCGGTATGCAGACTCTCCAATCCGGTCCATAATCAGATACGGTCCTAAGTACCGTGGACTTAACTTCTTAACTCCCATTCTCCTCCCGAGTCCCGAAGTAGGAGTGATTCTCAAGAACACATGGTCTCCGACTTCGAAAGATAGAGGCTTATGACGCTTGTCGTAATAACTCTTCTGTCTGGCCTGAGCCCTCTGCATATTTTCCCGAATCTTCTTTACCTGTTCGGATGTCTCTTGAATTAGATCAGGTCCTAACATACTTCGCTCACCTACTTCCGTCCAGCATAGAGGGGATCTGCATTTTCTCCCATACAAAGCTTCGTACGGTGCCATCTGAATACTGGAGTGGTAACTGTTGTTGTAAGCGAATTCAATCAAAGAAAGATAGTTATCCCAGCTGCCTCCTAACTCCAAAACACATGCTCGTAACATGTCCTCTAATGCTTGAATGGTGCGTTCCGTTTGACCATCGGTCTGCGGATGGTAAGCAGTACTCAACCTCAAATGGGTCCCTAATGCTCTTTGAAAGGATTCCCAAAACTTAGATGTAAACTTGGGATCACGATCACTGACAATACTCGTAGGAACTCCGTGCAGCTTCACGATCTCCTGCAGATAAATTCTGGCAAGCCTCTCTGTATCATACGTGGTTCTAACACGTAAGAAATGAGCTGACTTCGTTAAGCGATCGACAATCACCCAGATAGAATCATATCCTTCTCGCGTCCGAGGAAGTCCAACTACAAAATCCATCGAAATACTGTCCCACTTCCATTCGGGAATCTCCAAAGGTTGAAGGAGTCCCGACGGTTTCTGATGTTCGTACTTCACCTTCTGACAAGTTAAGCACCGAGATACATACTCCGCAATATCACGCTTCATACCCGGCCACCAAAACGAGGTCTTCAAATCATGGTACATCTTCGTGGATCCAGGATGAACTGCATACTTACCCTCGACGAAACATCATGCCCCAATGTGGAACTACACGATAGCTTGAGCCACAAAGCTCAAGTCTGGCACAGGTTTGCACCATGACATGTGCCTCTTTTGTTGCCAATGAAATTCCCATTATCTTACTAGTATGAGTCAGGTACTGGATCAAGCAATTTTCAAGCTGTGTCCTCTGGTTCTCAATCTCATGTCGAACTGTAGAACCTTTGGCCAGCCAGGATAAATCATTGGGAAAAGAAGGGAGCTTACAGTTTTGCAAAGCACAAATAATTGGTTCATTTTTCACATTTGAGCTGCATCCCGAAGTTGGCAAGAACCTTTCAACTACTATATCTTCATCACAAGACTTGTCAAGTAAACCAATCTCTGGACATGGCCAATCAACAGGATTTGAACTGGCAGCAGCAGCAATTTCCTGCGCTGAGCAATCTAAGGCTTCATTGAACAATGAGATACAGTCATTAGGACCCAAATTGGAGTTTCTGCTGATGTCAAGCACCCCTGAGAAGGAATCTAGATGTGTGTGAACAAGTTCTCGTGTTTTCACATAGTGAAGGTTGGGTTGCAAGGGTGATTCACCTGCCAACCATTGCAGCCCCTCTCTTAATCGTGTATCACTGAAAAACCCACGCAAGTGTCCCATTTGCTGGTCTTCACAAAGATAAACAACCAGAAAGCTACTAACCCGAGATTTGTCAATGTCTTGAAGGCCCAGCTCATTAATTATAACAGAAGAGAAACCGTTGTCACATGAGTCACATAAGATCAGAAGAGGCAAGCAAGCCCCAGAGGGAATTGACATCAGAAGATTATGAAGATGAACTCTCTGAAGTTTCCATGAAATGCTCTCAGACACAAGAAACAAAACTGCACTTGCCCCGGACACAGCCTCATCTAGACTACCAAATGTTGTATCCCTAACTACAGACAGGCAGCAGGTAGGATAAATGTCCGATTGACTAGAAATCCATTTCCTCCAGATTACCAAGCCAGGAGGTGAAATAACCACATCATCATTGCTAGATGGCATCAACTTTGAGGTCAACCATGTAACAGCCCGTTGTACACCGGTATTGTTAACATTGATTATGATATTAAGCGCAGTTACAATCACAGTGATAGGGTTAATTAAATTACGGGAAAATTTTTCTTTTATCATATTCCTTTTCTTACATCAATACTTTTTCCGTAATCAATTAAAACCACACTATAATTGTAAATGCAATTCGCGGAATCATACATTTTACTAACATCATTAATTCTTCTTTTTATTCAATTCATTTAAACTCACCATCTTACTCTCACATTTTACCAAGTTGTAGTCCTTTACGTTATCTACGCGTGGTTTCAAACCACGTACCATTTGGAGTTCTACCCATCAAGTTAAGCCCCTTTCTTTTAGTCTAGAAAAACCTGAATTTTCGAAAATTACACTGTGGTAATCGATTACCAGTGGGTGGTAATCGATTACCACCTGTCAAAAATGAGGCAGTAGCCAAATTTTGACCTCCTCTGTTCTGGTAATCGATTACCAACTTTGGGTAATCGATTACCTCACATGGTAATCGATTACCAAGCCTCAGTAATCGATTACCAATGAAGACAGTAGCCAAATTTCGTCCCCTGTTGCATGGTAATCGATTACCATGCTTGGGTAATCGATTACTATGCAGCAAAAGTGACAGATTACAGCATTTTAATCCCGATCTAACTTTAATCCCGATAAAAATTCCGATCATAAATTCTTAATCTACATATTTTTCCAGTCCATGACATATTTTTCTTTCTCCAAAATATTGATAAAAATTTCACACCTATCGGTACACTCACACCACAGTATTTAACACTTAAAAATCACTATTCATCAATTTTTCCCAAATTTGCCTATTCACTCAATTTTCCGCCCTGATTCCATTTCCAGTATTACTTTTGTCATTTGAAATCTCTAATTCAGTATTTATGCCTCAGAATACACGGCTGGTTAATTACCATTTTGCCCTTTTTGCCCATTTTGGCCATAATTCACGGATTTTCACTAATCCACCAACTTTCATTTCACAATATAATATTAAAATACACATTTAAATATATGAGGTGTTATAAACCACAAGCCTGCTGCTCCCATTTCATGTCCAATGTTCATCTGAGAACATAAAATTATTTTCCAGCACAAGCATTTAGCATCTGGATTTCGTCGGCCTAGTATACCAGCAACTATATCGGAAACATTAAGTCTTGCCCATGATTTTTCCCGTTTTTCATATCTCTTCCTGATAGCTATATCAATGTCAAGCTTGTGGAAGTTGCTAGGTTGCTACATTGAAAAAGGAAGCCACCAAAGCCAATAATAAATCAAAAATCAATAAATCAAGTCAAGGTTAGATATTCACAAAAACTTCCTAATACAGCAAAGGAGAATTGCTTAATGATATTTATGTTCATACTTCATACAGTGTCAGTATTTAATTATGGAAAAATAGTATGTCTCACTCATTCGGTAACAATATTCAGGATTAGTAGGAATTCAGAAATGGTCAACAGCAGCTAAAATATCCAATTAGAAATTAAAGTGAAGAATCAACAAAGGGATTCAT